>CM077665.1:286821204-287123704 GCA_039707655.1 Elymus sibiricus
CCTTTCTCACAGGCATCTATCTTCTCATAGGGCATCTTAAGTGCACGGAAGATTTTGTCCGACCGGTACAGGTTTGCAGGCATTACATGGCCTTTGGGTAGAAAGCGTCCAAATAGTGTCATCATCGCGTCGTAGCATTCTCTGCCCAAGTTGAATTGAGCCTTCAGGGCCATTACTTGTGCGATGGCATCCAGCTGACAAAGCTCAGTGTGCTCGTGGAGAGGACGTTTTGAAGACTCCAACATATCATTGAAGGCCTTTGCAGATTCCTCCATCTCATCGTCCGAATCCCGAGCATCATCAAAGTCTTCCACCATGTCTTCCATCCCGGTACCATGCTCGTCGGTGCGACGACGGCCCTCCTCAGCTCTGGCACGTTGGGCAGACTCACCATGAAATGTCCAGACCGTATAATCAGGCGTAAAACCCAACTTCTGCAGGTGTTTGATCATTTCAAACTCGGACTTCTTATGAAAGTTGTCGCAGTCGACACAGGGGCACCAGTTTGTTTCCTGTCCATTTGCAAATGCGGCTCTCACAAACCCCTTGGATTTTCTTAGCCATTCATGGGTCATGTCTTTCTGACTAGTGTGACCGGTGTACATCCACGCACGATCACTCATCTTGCCTAGCTACTGGACACACAAAAAATATATACATAATTCAGCAAACCATATTCATCAGTTAATAGAGTTTGTTAGTTTTATTACGTCCATGCAACCTAGACGCTAGTAGGTAAAGATAGGTCCTAATCCCACCCGAGTATGTGTAGATTGGGTTCGTTTTCCCATGCTCTGCTCCGGATCCGACGCAAAATTTCGGCAGCACCTCCCCGCTGTTCTCCTGATACACGTCTCGGCAATAAGCAGAGAGGATGTGTACCCGGAGAACAACAGGGAGGCACTGACGAAATTCTGCATCGGATCCGGAGTAGAGCATATGGGAAAACGAACCCAATCTACACATACTCGGGCTGTCCATGGATAACGTTGGACAATTCGAAAGAATCACGGTTATAAATATGCAAATGCTTGCATATTTATAGATGTAACCCTTTCGAACGGGAGACACATAGTGGTCACGCATACTGATGATTGACACCTATAGCTAGCAAGTTTCATCGGCACGAAGACCGGAACAGAGCAAATGAAGGGGGGAGGAGGAGATGTCATTTGTGCTCACCCACGAACGCAGGGGCGGAGCTCATCGAACGCACGGGGAGGTCGTCGAACACCAGACCCTCGCAGCCCCGAAAGAACTGCACATTTAAATCCACCCGATCAACACAAATATATATGATGTTTTTCTTAACAAAATCGGGAAATATACTTTCTAACTCATAATTCACAAATATATGACCCCATCGGCCGCTGGAAGGCCGAAGAGCACCTTTTCGGTCAACAGGAGGCCGAAGAGGTGTCGGGGCTCGGGGGTGTCGTGTCTGGGTGGCGTGGTGTCGGGGTGTCGGGGTGTCGTGTCGGGGTCGGGGTGTCGGGGGGTGTCGTGTCTGGGTGTCGTGGTGTCGGGGTGTCAGGGGTGTCGGGGTGTCGGGGTCGGGGTCGGGGTGACGGGGGGTGTCGTGTCTGGGTGTCGTGGTGTCGCGGTGTCGGGGTGTCGGGATCGGGGTGCCGTGTCGGGGTCGGGGTGTCGGGTCGGGGTCGGGGTGCCGTGTCGGTGTCGAGGTGTCGGGTCGGGGTCGGGGTCGGGGTGCCCTGCCGGGGTCGGGGTCGGGGTCGGGGTGTCGGGGTCGGGGTGTCGGGTCGGGGTCGGGTTGTCGGGTCGGGGTCGGGGTGCCGTGTCGGGGTCGGGATGGAGGTCGGGGTGTCGGGTCGGGGTCGGGTTGTCGGGTCGGGGTCGAGGGGCCGTGTCGGGGTCGGGGTTTTTTCTCTTTTTTTCTTTTCTTCTTCTTCCTCTTCTTTCTTTTCTTCCTTTTCTTCCTTTTTTTTCCTTCTTCTTCTTCTTCTTCCTCCTTTCCTTTTTCCTCTTCTTCTTCTCCTCCTCTCCTCCTTTTTCTTCTTCTTCTTCCTCTTCTTCTTTTTTCTTCTCCTCCTCCTCCTCCTCTTCTTCTTCCTTTCCTTTTTTCCTCTTCTTCTTCTCCTCCTCTCCTCTTTTCTTCTTCTTCTTCTTCTTCTTTTTTCTTCTCCTCCTCCTCTTCTTCTGTTTCTTCTTCTTATTATTATTTTTTGTTCTTTTTCTTTTTTATTTTTCCTTTTTTTTCATCTTCTTTTCTTCTTTTTTTTCTTCTAGGTTTTTTTTCTACCTAAATGTCTAAATATTTTTTCCTATTTAGCCAAACACCTAAACAACTATTTGCAAAACATCTAAAAACAGAAAACTAAAAATCTAATTAGAAAAACAGAAAAAAAAATTAAAAGGGGGGCAGGGGAAGCTCACCAGAGAGGGGCAGGGGGCAGGGCGGCCGGCGGCGAGGAGAGGAGGCCGGCGACGAGGAGAGGAGGCCGCCGGGGAGGGGGCGGCGGCGGTAGGAGGTCCGTGAGGAGGGGGCGGCGCCGCGGTGGAGGAGGTGCGCCACGGGGAGGGGGGCAGGTGGTGGTGGAGGGCGGGGAGGGGGCGGCGGCGGCGGTGAGAGAGGGGGGGAGGGGGCGGCGGCGAGAGGGTGGGGAGGGGGCGGCGAGAGGGCGGGGAAGGAGCGGCGGCGGCGGCGGCGGTGAGAGAGGGGAACGGGCGCGGGTGTGAGAGAGAGAGAGGTGAGAGAAAGAGAGAGTGGCGGGAGGCGCGGGGGGATGGCGAAAATTAAGCCCCCTCTTTGCCGTCTGCTGGCAGACGACAAAGTTCTTTGCTGTCTGCCAGCAGACGGCAAAGAGGGGGGCCGTTAGCCCGTCCCCGCCGTTACACTGTGGGGCCCCCTCACCTCTCTTTGCCGTCTGCTGGCAGACGGCAAAGAGTTCTTTGCCGTCTGCCAGCAGACGGCAAAGAAGTGGCCCGTGTGACCTGGCAAGTGCAGTACCAAGTGGGGCCCACTTTGTTCTTTGCCGTCTGCCAGCAGACGGCAAAGAAGTGCAGATGGCAAAGAGCCTCTTTGCCATCAGCATGTTGTTTGCCGTCTCCTTTATAAAAGCAGACGGCAAATATCCTCTTTGCCATCTGCCAGCAGACGGCAAAGAGCTGGCAGATGGCAAAGTCCCTGATTCCAGTAGTGACTCGTCAATTGAAGGATCAAATCTGATAGTAGTAGATAGATAAATTGCAAAGTAAAATAAACGTAAATGAATTGCAGCAAGGTACTTTAGTTTTTTTGAAAAATGATTAAAGTAGATCTGGTGGCCTGTAACACCCCTGGGATCTTGCTACAGTAACCCTTGTAATCAAGCTACAAAAACATGAGGGTTAGGCTAATCCATTTTGTTAATCCTAATGTGATCACTTTTGGAATCGAATGCAAATTCAATTTCCGTTGCAATTCAAAATTCATTTCAAAGTGGGTTTTAAAAGTTTTGCAAACCTGTGAATAAAAATCATGACTAGGTTTCAATTATTCGCTAGGCTTTTCTAAAATTGCAACCCACATTTTCGTAAAGTGTTTAGTGCCTCTAAAACACTTTAGCAGAGGGCAAAACAATTATTAAATGCCCCTTTGAATTATAGAAATTTCAAATAATTCTCAAACGTCCTTCAAACCTTTTATGCTACTGTCTAATATTGCTTTTGGAATATTGGGCCATGTGGCATATTTTTGGCTTGGTATTTTTCTAACTTAATTTATATTATAACAGAAACTTTAACATTAAAAAAAGAAAAAAGCCCAACCCCCCTGTCCCTGGGCCGTAGCCCATTTATCTCCGAGGCCAACCCATTGTGCCCGCTCCCCCTCCCCCTGTTCACGGGAGGCGTGGCTACAGCCGATGGCCGCCACGGCCCCGGCCATCGCCGTGGCGACCATCCAGCGAGCCGCCCGTGCCTACAAGGCCCGACGCCCCTCCCCTCGGCACCCAAACCCTAGCTCCTCCCCCCGTCCCTCTCGCCTCGACCGCCCCTCCTTTGGCCGGGATCGAGCTCGAGCCGCCGCGGCCGAACCGCCCGCCCCCTGTCGCCGTCACCGTCGCCCCCCTCCGTCGCCGCCGCGCTCCTTCATCGCCCTCCCTTGATGGCCACACTGAGCCACGCCGCCCCCCCTTATCAGCACCGGAGGTGAGCCACCGGCCTCATCTTCTTCTCCCCGCCGCGTCAGCATTGCGCCGCCACGCGCGCGCATTGGCTGCAGCCCCGGCGCACGCCTGCTTGCTCCCGCCGCGCTCACCGCGTCCCTGCCGCGCTCGCCAGACCCCGTCAGCCTCTCTGCGCTCGCCCCTGCCCCTGCCCACACTCGCCCGCACCGCCGCTCAATGCCGGCAGCCGCTCGATTCCGGCCGCCCCAGGGCTCGTCGCCGCCCTCTCTAGATGTGGACGAGCGAGGTCGACCTCCGGGTGGCCTCAGCTCGCCGGGGCGCGGCCCGTGGGCAAATCCCGCGCGGCACCGCCGCGTCTGACCATCGCCGCCGGTTGAAAGCTGACCGACCCCCCCTAACTAATAATTAGTTAGGTCCTAACTAATTACTAACAGGCACTGACAAGGGGCCCCACTCACTAATCAAACCCCCCTGTTAAACTAAATTGCGTATGACACGTGGGCCCCCTGCTAATAAATCAATATTAGTTTAAAATAAACTCTATTAAACCCCACTGTCTATGACAGTTGGGCCCCACACGTCAAATCTGACCAGTCAAACTAGCTAACTGGGCAAGCCCAGTCACTAGTAGGTGGGTCCAGTGGCCCCCACGTTGACCAGTCAACTGGGCCCCCCAGGTCAGCCTATGCCACCCCTTTGGGTGCACTGGACCGGGTGCACCCAGCAATTCCTTTTATTTTTCAAATTAATATTAATTCTGCAATTTCAGAAATAAATTAAATCTTTAAAAATTAATATAAAATAATCAGTAAGTCAGAGGAAAAAGTTTTATACATGAAAGTTGATCAGAAAAATCCCACGAATCCAATTACGCAGTCCGTTCGTCTGCCATGTGCTCCTATCATAACGAACATGGAACTTTTCCGTCCGTTTCATCTGTCCGGTAGTAGCCCGAGACCCGGAAAATATCGTCAGATATTCTTCCGATTCGTCTATCACGTGTAGTACTGCGTTAGTGCATGCCTAGCTCTGCATATTGCCATGTCATGCATCATGATTCCATCTGTGCTTTATATTTATTGTTTCTCCCCCCACTTTTTACCGATAGACCCCGAGACTGAAGCTGTTGTCGGGTACGACTACGCCACTGACGATCAGGCCTTTGCAGCAGAGCAGCAAGGCAAGCAACCCCCTTGATCTTCCCGATATCGCCCAGTTCTCTTCTCTCTCATGCTTGCATTAGATTTTGCTACTTTTGTAGATTATACCTATTCTGATGCATAGCCTGTTTTTGATGAACTACTACTGTACCTACTGCTTTCATAAACTGCTTAGCATAGGTTGATTAGTGATCCCCTATGACCCCCTTAGTCCCAGTTGCCTCTGCTTCTTCATCGACGACTCGAAGACTCGGTCAACCGACCGACAAGCCATGCCCGTCACATTCACCGCACACCCCTTAGTTGTACGACTCTGCAGAGTTACTATCGAGTACCGAGGGTGACACCTCGTGAAGTACTCATGATGCTAACTCTGTAGTGTAGCTAGTCGGTCGTGGTTATCGAGGGTGATTCCTCCTTCACCACTCCCAACGACGACTCTGTCGTGCAACCCCTTAAGCGTAGACCATCGAGGGTGAATCCTCTCTGGTCACCTTGACGGTTACATCAGGTGGGATCCTTCGAGGTTAATCCCTCGAGTTTCCTGCTTGGTGTTATATACACACTGCTACATTTACTTTACTGTTGATACGTGATGAGGTCTGGAAGACCGGAGGGTGTTGGTGTAATACGACGGGGCATGGCCGGGCATTCTTGGCCCTTGCCACAAGACCTCAAGACGGGGTGACGGGACCACATATCGTGTATCGCGCTCGTCACCGCAATTAACAAAATGATAATGCTTTGGGTATTTCATCTGAGTTGGTCATTTGACCTTTTCGCACTAACCTTCACGTGGGAGAAGTTATGGGTACTCGGCGTCGTTGTATCAGCCGAAGCTCTTCGGACGTTAGCAATGGAGTGGCACGCGCCCGAGTGGTCCGTGACGGCACTGATCTTGTATTAGAGTGTGCTAGGACTGACCTCGGCCGCCCTCGCATCGTGCAGGAGTGCAAAGGGTGAGTGGGCCCATGACCGTTGTGCGCTTAGAATTTAGACCGGCGGGCTGGCCTCTCTGTTGGGCCTAGGTAGGGCGACGACGTGTTGATGTCTCGACGCCGGGCATGACCCAGGAAAGTGTGCCCGGCCAAGGGTTATAAAGCGTGTTGGAAAATGTGGTGCCCCCGTGACGGGATGATATTAACTATTCGAATAGCTGTGTCCACGGTAACAGGACGACTTGGAGTTGTATCCCGAGTTAATATAACTAAAAGTGTTAAATGGAAATGAATGTTGGCTCCAAGATTGCTTTCTCGCAGGAAGTCGAGGAAGGATCTCTGGGCGTGGTTACTTAATAAAATTGATACAATAATATTGTTACTTATGAGTTACCAAATCTACACTCTTCTAATGCTGCAAGATGTTGAAGATGCTAGTCTTCGATAGGACTAGGACTTCCCCCCTCTCATTCTTGTTTTCTGCAGTTAGTCCAGATATAACAACATCCTTTGATAATGATGCATACTTAGCATAGTTCTGATGTCAGTCTTGCGAGTACTTTGGATGAGTACTCACCGTTGCCTTGCTTTCTCTTTTCCCCTCGATACGATTACGACGTTTAGACGATGGAGCCCAGGAGATGGAGTACGCCGGAGACGACTACTACACCACCGCTAGAGCCTACTACTACGTGGAGGCTGCCCCCGACCAGCAGTAGGATAGGAGGTTCCCAGGCAGGAGGCCTCGCCTCTTTCGATCTGTTGTTATGTTCGTGCTAGCCTTCTTAAGGCAAAACTTATTTAACTTATGTCTGTACTCAGATATTATTTGCTTCCGCTGACTTGTTGAATTTGAGATTATGTATTCGAGCCCTCGAGGCCCATGGCTTGTAATATGAAGCTTGTATGACTTTAAATTGTGTCTAGAGTTGTGTTGTGATATCTTCCAGTGAGTCCTTAATCTTCGTCGTACGCATTTGCGTGTATGATTAGCGTACGGTCAAATTGGGTGCGCCACAAGTTGGTATTAGAGCCGACTGCCTGTAGGTAGCCCCCTTTCCAACTCCTTGGCCGAAGTTGAGTCTAGTCGTTGAAATTTTTTACTAACATAGTTGTGTGGGTTATGGGCCCACATCTCAATCGGGTGGTATTAGGATCTTTTATTCCTCGTCTATACTCTGGGTTCTGATCTCTCTTCTCTTTCGGGTTAAAGATTTTGCTAACTCTAACACTAGGTTCTCGTGATCACATCCACCGGAGATTTGTTTCGTCGACAATTGTTTCCTTTGAAGTTATGATGCACACACTGTCTTTTGACATCTTTAAATCTTCTTGTTACAGATGCGTCCTGCTAGGCACATCGTTCATCTGACTTTGGCTTACGATATGACTGGGTTCCCAGCCATTCTGGTCAACCTCTTGATCAGGCTGGGATATCGCTGGTACCGCGAGTTCAACCAGGAACAGTATGAAGCTGAGATGGTTATCTGGGATCGGCGGGACCGCTCCATCACTGAGCTGCACACCTTTCGTGGCATTGGAGTGACCGTTGAGATGGAAGTACATGATGCTGCCTATGCTACTATTGTTCGTCTTCGTGCAGCGAACCCCTGCTTGGAGGAGACGACATTCAGATACATCACGTATGTTCCTGCTGGAGTTGATACTGCAGCCGACGCTGAGGTCTACACCCCTTTCGTGCGGCAGCGTAACGACCGATCCTACGCTACTGTCTGCACCCCCTACGTGAGTCATCGTTACAACCCACAGGTTCATCTTTAGTACACTGAGGCACTAGATCGTACTGTTCGAGCACTTAATGTCGAGCTATACGCCACCGGTACTCGTCTTTATGAGGCTATGGAGCAGTGGTTGCTAGCAGTCCGTGCGGGGATGCATCCAGAGTACATCCTTTACCCGCGCCGGACAGAGCTACTACCAGGTCTTGAGTGGCCTGCTGTTGGAGGTCGTACTCCTGCACATGGACCTGTGCTCCCTGCTGGGCACCAGGTTCTACATCAAAGTGTTCATGGGATGCAGAAACCTGCCCCCAGGTTTGGCATTCAGGGCCACGTGAAGTTCCCTGGCTTCAGTCGTTGTCCCCGACGTTGATGTAGCTTTTCGCTATGTCCCGTTGTTGTATCCCTCTACCGCGTGCCTACATGCCGCCTAGTTGTCTAAGTTATTTTCATGCCGGACCTATCGTCTATTTTGTAACAGACTTATGGTTTATAATAGACCTATGTATGGATCTGTATGTTGAATTTGAACTACTATGTCGTGGCTATTGCACTTCCTTATTTGTGTAATTTACTTCATGAATGATTCTTTGTCTTTGCAATTGCTCAATGCTAAACTACCACTATTAAAATTTTGATAGAATGGTTAGGCCAGCTGGTCGTGGTCGTGGTGCGCCTGAACCACCACCGCCACCTTAATACATGGCTGGAATGATGCAGCAGTTTGAGCTGAACCGTCAGTTTATGCAAGGGATTATTGATCAGTTCTCGAGGCCCAATATGAATCAGCAGCCAGCCCCAATGACTCTGCATGACTTCATGCGCCTCAACCCTGCCATCTACCATAGCTCAACTCAGCCGCTTGATGCAGATGTCTAGCTCCGTGACATCACTTATGAGCTAGAGTCTTCAGGCGCCCCAGTGGCTAGCTATGTCACCTTTGCCTCATACTTTCTGAAGGGTCCCGCTGCTCAATGGTGGGACATTCACAGGCGCTCACAGCCTGTTGGAACGATCATCACCTGGCCGGAGTTCCAAGCTGCATTCCGTGCTCGCCATATTCCTCAGGGAATGATGGACAAGAAGAAGCGCGAGTTCCGTAATCTCGTTCAGGGCAACAAGACTGTGGATGCTTATCAGCGGGAATTTCTGGATTTGTCCCGCTATGCTGAAGTAGACGTTGCAACTCATGCTCATAGGCAGGTGAAGTTCCGTGAAGGCCTCCACCCGGATATCAAGCTGGCACTCCTTGTTCAAAACTTTGATAACTTTGCCACCTTGGTGAACAAGTCCATTCAAGTGGAAACAGGTCTGCATGACTACAAGGACAGCAGCAAGCGCAACCATGACATGGGCTCATCTTCGGGCTCAGGGAGTCAGAAGCGCAAGATCTGGATTCCTCACAACATGTATCATGCACCTACTCCTGCTCCAAGGCCGTCCTATGTTGCACCTCAGCTGCCTCCACCCCCACCTAGGCAGCCAAGGCTCCCAGCTCCGCCACCATGAGCTCATGTTCCCCCTTCTCGTCCTGAAGATGGGCTGTGCTTAAAGTGTGGTCGTCCAGGGCACCGTGCTAGAGAATGCAGGCAGAATCAGAATCAACTTGCACTGCCTTACAACCAGCCCCGCAACAACAATGCCAGGCCCGCTCAAGGTCGTGCTCAAGCTAACAACGCTGAGCTGAATGAAGCTCAAGACCAGCCTGCTACTGTGATGGGTACTCTTCTCGTCAACTCAACTCCAGCTTTTGTATTGTTTGATACAGGAGCATCACATTCTTTTATGTCTAAAGATTTTGCATACATGCATGGCATTAGGAACGAGGAGATGAACATTCCAATAGTGGTAAACACCCCCGCGGGCCAATGCTGAACCTCCATGGTTTGTCACGATGTCCCCATTGAAATAGAAGGACTGGAATTCCATGCTTCCACCATTATATTGAAGTCTTCCAAGATTGACCTTATTCTGGGAATGGATTGGTTGAAAGCACATACTGCTTCGATCATTTGTGCCACCAGAACTGTCCACCTCCTGCATCCTTCGAATGAGATAGTCAGCTACCATGCTCATCTTGTTCGAGATGCTGAAGCCCGACTATATGCCATGAATGCCTTAAATGAGTCACCTCTGGCGGGGATTGAAAACATTCCAATTGTCCGGGATTTCCAAGATGCCTTTCCAGAAGAACTTCCAGGGACCCCCCTGCTAGAGTTGTCGAGTTTGTCATCGACTTGGTACCTAGTACCACTCCTATAGCCAAGCGTCCTTATAAGATGCCTCCTCATGAGCTCCTTGAGCTTAAGCAAGAAATCGACAATTCGCTTCGCATGGGTTTCATACTCCCATGTTCCCCTGCTTGGGGAGCGCCTTCTCTGTTTGTCAAGAAGAAGGATGGTACGAATCGTTTGGTCCAAGACTACCGTCCCATCAACCAGGCAACCATTCAGAACAAATATCCGCTTCCTGGGATCAATGATTTATATGATCAACTTGCTGGTTCCTCAATATTCTCTAAACTTCACTTGACGTTGGGTTACCATCAGATCCGTGTTCGTGAAGAAGGTATCCCTAAGACTGCATTTGTTACTCGCTATGGTTCATACGAATATACCGTCATGTCTTTCGGTTTAACAAATGCTCCAGCAACCTTCTCTCGGTTAATGAATTATATCGTCATCGACTACCTTGATAAATTCGTTGTAGTTTATCTGGATGATATTCTGGTATTCTCCAAGAACAAAGAAGAGCATACTGAACATCTTCGTCTTGTGCTGGAAAAGCTTCGAGAGCATCAGCTATATGCCAAGTATTCCAAGTGTGAGTTCTGGTTGGATGAAGTGACCTATCTTGGTCATGTGATCTCCAAAGATGGTATTGCCGTCAACCCAGAACGAGTTCAGGCTATTCTTGACTGGACTCCCCCGAAGAATGTCAAGCAAGTCAGAAGTTTTCTCGGACTCGCCAGCTATTGCCGTCGTTTTGTCGAGAACTTCTCCAAGATTGCCAAGCCATTGACCAATCTGCTTCACAAAGGCGTTAAGTTTGACTGGACAGACAAATGTCAGGAAAGTTTCCAAGCACTCAAGGACAAGCTGACATCTGCTCCAGTGCTGGCTCCTCCGGATTCTCAGAAGGACTTCATCATTTATTGCGACGCATCCCGTCAAGGATTAGGCTGTGTCCTAATGCAATAACGCAGAGTGATTGCTTATGCTTCGTGACAGTTGCGTCCACATGAAGAGAATTATCCAGTGCATGACCTTGAACTTGCCGCGGTGATCTATGCCTTGTTGTTATGGCGACATTACCTCCTTGGTAATCGTTGTGAGATTTTCCCTGACCATCAAAGCCTGAAGTACCTGTTTACTCAGCTAGAACTAAATCCCCGTCAGAGGCGATGGATGGAAGTAGTTACTGACTATGACTTCGGTATATCTTATATCCTTGGCAAGGCTAATGGTATGGCAGATGCCTTGAGTCGAAAGGCTTATTGCAATAATCATATGGTTCAAAAGGCTAACCCTCGCCTCCATGAAGAGATCCGCAAGTTGAATCTTCACATTGTTCCACAGGGTTCTCTTAATAACCTTGTCATGCAACCGACTCTTCTAAGAACAATTAAGTCCACCCAAGACAAGGATGCTTACATCCTTAGGATGAAGGAAGATATTAATTTAGAGAAATTCAAGGAATTCTCGCTTGGTGAAGATGGAGCCTTGTACTTCAAGGGTCGCATAGTGGTTCCTCAGTTTGAAGTTATGACACAGAAGGTGATGAAAGAAGCTCACGACACCCCTCTCTCTATTCATCCGGGCAGTACTAAGATGTATCTGGACATCCGTCAAAATTACTGGTGGTCAGGTATGAAGCAAGAAATTGCTCGCTATATTGAACAATGTGATGTTTGTCGCCGAGTCAAGGCTGAACATCAGAAACCTGCTGGACTTCTGCAACCACTCCCTATTCCTGAATGGAAATGGGACAAGATTCAGATGGACTTTGTCACGGGTTTTCCAAAGTTGCAGAAGGGAAATGATGCTATCTTTGTCGTCATCGACCAATTCTCAAAGGTCGCACACTTCGTGCCAGTCCAGGAGACAATTACTGCTAGCCAATTAACAACCTTGTATACCTCAAGAATTGTTTCACTCCATTGCATTCCAAAGGAAATCAGTTCAGACCGTGGCAGTATTTTCACATCCAAGTTCTGGGAAAGTTTCCAAGAAGCAATGGGAACTCATATTACCTGGAGCATTGCGTATCACCCTCAGTCGCAAGGTCAAGTTGAAAGAGTTAATCAAGTCCTTGAAGACATGCTACGAGCTTGTGTTATCTCTTTTGGCAAGAAGTGGGAGGAATCGCTTCCTTATGCTGGATATTCTTATAACAACAGCTATCAAGCCAGCTTGAAGATGGCCCCCTTTGAAGTGTTATATGGACGTAAATGCCGAACCCCTCTGAGCTGGTCAGAAACTGGGGAACGTGCACTCATTGGTCCGGACATTATCCAACAAGCTGAAGAGCAAGTCCGCATTGTTCGGGATAATCTCAAGGCGGCCCAGTCCCGTCAGAAGAGCAATTATGACAAGAAACACTGGGGTTCAACCTATCAACCCGGTGATAAGGCTTATCTGCGTGTTAGTCCTTTGAGAGGCACTCATCGGTTCGGAGTCAAGGGCAAGCTAGCTCCTCGCTACGTTGGTCCTTTCCGCATTCTTGAAAGGCGTGGTTATGTGGCTTATAAATTGGAGCTACCACCAAAATTCTCCCATATCCACGATGTCTTCCATGTGTCGCAACTTTGTCGTTGCTTCAAGGATCCGCAACATGAGGTGGATCCCGAATCGATCGAAGTGCAGGATGATCTCACTTACAAAGAGCATCCGATCCGCGTTCTTGATGAAACCGAACGTTGGACTCGTCAGAAGGTTACCAAGTTCTTCAAAGTGCAGTGGTCAAATCATTCTGAAGATGAAGCCACTTGGGAACGCGAGGATAACCTTCGGGCAGGATATCCCGATCTTCTTCCTTCTACCTCTTAATTCTCGGGACGAGAATTTCCTTTAGTAGGGGAGAGTTGTAACACCCCTGGGATCTTGCTACAGTAACCCTTGTAATCAACCTATAGTAAGATGAGGGTTAGGCTAATCCATTTTGTTAATCCCAACATGATCACTTTTGGAATCGAACGCAAATTCAACTTCCGTTGCAACTCAAAATTCATTTCAAAGTGGGTTTTAAAAGTTTTGCAAACCTGTGAATAAAAATCCTGACTAGGTTTCAATTATTCACTAGGCTTTTCTAAAATTGCAACCCACATTTTTATAAAGTGTTTAGTGCATCTAAAACACTTTAGCAGAGGGCAAAACAATTATTAAATGCCGCTTTGAATTATAGAAATTTCAAATAATTCTCAAACGGCCTTCAAACCTTTTATGCTACTCTCTAATATTGCTTTTGGAATATTGGGCCATGTGGCATATTTTTGGTTTGGTATTTTTCTAACAAAATTTATATTATGACAAAAACTTTAAAATTAAAAAAAGAAACAAGCCCAACCCCCCTGTCCCTGGGCCGTAGCCCATTTATCCCCCAGGCCAGCCCATTGCGCCCGCTCCCCCTCCCCCTATTCACGGGAGCCGTGGCTCAGACCGATGACCGCCACGGCCCTGGCCATCGTCGTGGCGACCATCCGACGAGCCGCTAGTGCCTACAAGGCCCGGCCGACGCCCCTCCCCTCGGCGCCCAAACCCTAGCTCCTCCCTCCCGTCCCTCTCGCCTTGACCCCCCCTCCTCTGGCCGGGCTCGAGCTCGAGCCGTCGCGGCTGAACCACATGCCCCTTGTCGCCGTTACCGTTGCCCCCCCTCTGTCGCCGCCACGCTCCTCCATCGACAACAACACCGAGCCACGCCGCACCCCTTCTCTTCACCGGAGGTGAGCCACCGGCCTCCTCTTCTTCTTCCCGCCACGCCCGCATTGCGCCGCTGCGCGCGCGCGTTGGCCGGAGCTCCAGCGCGCGCCCGCTTGCTCCGGTTGCGCTCACCGCATCCCTGCCGCGCTCGTCGGACCCCACCAGCCGCTCCGCGCTCGCCCCCTACCCCTGCCCACACTCGCCCGCGCCTCCCCGAGCTCCGCCGCCGCTCAGCACCGTCGGCCGCTCGATTCCAGCCGCCCCAGGGCTCGTCGCCGCCCTCTATGGATGCGGACAAGCGAGGTCGACCTCCGGGTGGCCTCAGCTCGCCGGGGCGCGTCCCGTGGGCAAATCCCGCGCGGCGCCGCCGCGTCGGACCGTCGCTGCCGGTTGAAAGCTGGCCGACCCCCCCTAACTAATAATTAGTTAGGACCTAACTAATTACCAACAGGGAGTGGCAAGGGGCCCCACTCACTAATGAACCCCCCTGTTAAACTAAACTGTGTATGACACGTGGGGCCCCCGGCTAATAAATCAATATTAGTTTAAAATAAACTCTATTAAAGCCCACTGTCTATGACAGTTGGGCCCCACATTTCAGATTTGACCAGTCAAACCAGCTGACTAGGCAAGTTGAGTCACTGGCAGGTGGGTCTAGTGGCCCCCACGTTGACCAGTCAACTGGGGCCCCCTGGTCAGCCTCTGCCACCCCTTTAGGTGCACTGGACCGGGTGCACCCAGCAATTCCATTTATTTTTCGAATTAATATTAATTCTGTAATTTCAGAAATTAATTAAATCTTTAAAAATTAATATAAAATAATCGATAAGTCAGATGAAAAAGTTTTATACATGAAAGTTGATCAGAAAAATCCCACGAATCCAATTACGCAGTCCGTTTGTCACGTGCTCCTATCATAACAAACATGGAACTTTTCCGTCCATTTCATCTGTCCGGTAGTAGCCCGTGATACGTCCATTTTGCATCATGCTTTTATATTGATATTTATTGCATTATGGGCTGTTATTACATATTTTGGTACAATACTTATGCCTTTTCTCTCTTATTTTCCAAGGTTTATCTGAAGAGGGAGAATGCCGGCAGCTGGAATTCTAGACTGGAAAAGGAGCAAATCTGAGATACCTATTCTGCACAACTCCAAAAGTCCTGAAAATTTACGGAGAATTATTTTGGAATATATAAAAAATACTGGGCGGAAGAAATACCAGAGGGGGCCCACCAGGCAGTCACAAGCCAGGGGGGCGCGCCCTACCCCCCTGGGCGCGCCCCTGTGGCTTGTGGCCCACCTGGCAGCCCTCCGGTGCCCATGTTCTGCTATATGAAGGGTTTTGACCTGGAAAAATAATAACAGAGCTTTCGGGGCGAAGCGCCGCCGTCTCGAGGCGGAACTTGGGCAGAACCAATCTAGGTCTCCGGCGGAGCTGTTCTGCCGGGGAAACTTCCCTCCCGGAGGGGGAAATCGAAGCCATCGTCATCACCAACGATCCTCTCATCGAGAGGGGTTCAATCTCCATCAACATCTTCACCAGCACCATCTCCTCTCCAAACCCTAGTTCATCTCTTGTATCCGATCTTTGTCTCAAAACCTCAGATTGGTACCTGTGGGTTGCTAGTAGTGTTGATTACTCCTTGTAGTTGATGCTAGTCGGTTTACTTGGTGGAAGATCAAATGTTCAGATCCTTAATGATCATTAATACTCCTCTGATTATGAACATGAATATGCTTTGTGAGTAGTTACGTTTGTAACTGAGGACATGGGATAAGTCTTGTTATAAGTAATCATGTGAATTTGGTATTCATTCGATATTTTGATGAGATGTATGTTGTCTCTCCTCTAGTGGTGTTATGCGAACGTCGACTACATGACACTTCACCATTATTTGGGCCTAGAGGAAGGCATTGGGAAGTTATAAGTAGATGATGGGTTGCTAGAGTGACAGAAGCTTAAACCCAAGTTTATGCATTGCTTCGTAAGGGGCTGATTTGGATCCACACGTTTCATGCTATGGTTAGATTTATCTTAATTCTTCTTTCATAGTTGCGGATGCTTGCGAGAGGGGTTAATCATAAGTGGGAGGCTTGTCCAAGTAAGGGCAGCATCCAAGCACCGGTCCACCCACATATCAAATTATCAAAGTAACGAACGCGAATCATATGAGCATGATGAAAACTAGCTTGACAGTAATTCCCATGTGTCCTCGGGAGCGCTTTGCTTTATATAAGAGTTTGTCCAGGCTTGTCCTTTGCTATAAAAAGGATTGGGCCACCTTGCTGCACCTTAGTTACACTTGTTACTTGCTACCCGTTACGAATTATCTTATCACAAAACTATCTGTTACCGATAATTTCAGTGCTTGCAGAGAATACCTTACTGAGAACCGCTTGTCATTTCCTTCTGCTCCTCGTTGGGTTCGACACTCTTACTTATCGAAAGGACTACGATAGATCCCCTATACTTGTGGGTCATCAGACTCTTTTCTGGCGCCATTGCCGGGGAGTGAAGCGCCTTTGGTGAGTGGAACTTGGTAAGGAAAAATTTATATACTGTGCTGAAATTTATTATCACTTGTTACTATGGAAAGTAATACTTTGAGGGGCTTGTTCGGGGTATCTTCATCTCGACCGGAAGCACAAAGAGATGCTCCTCAACCTGCTGCACCTATTGAAAATATTTATTATGAAATTCCCTCGGGTATGATAGAGAAACTGCTAGCTAATCCTTATGCAGGAGATGGAACACTACATCCTGATTTGCTTCTAATCTATGTGGATGAAGTTTGTGGATTATTTAAGCTTGCAGGTTTGCCCGAGGATGATGTCAACAAGAAGGTCTTTCCTTTATCTTTGAAGGAGAAGGCATTGACATGGTATAGGCTATGTGATGATATTGGATCATGGAACTACAACCGATTGAAATTGGAATTTCATCAGAAGTTTTATCCTATGCATCTGGTTCATCGTGATCGGAATTATATTTATAATTTTTGGCCTCGTGAAGGAGAAAGTATCGCTCAAGCTTGGGGGAGGCTTAAGTCAATGTTATATTCATGTCCCAATCATATGCTTCCGAGAGGAATTATTATTCAGAACTTTTATGCTCGGCTTTCTAATAATAATCGGTCCATGCTCGATACTTCTTGCGCTGGTTCTTTTATGAAGAAAGATATTGAATTCAAGTGGGACTTATTGGAAAGAATTAAACGCAACTCTGAAGATTGGGAACTCGACGAAGGTAAGGAGTCAGGTATAAACCTTAAGTTTGATTGTGTTAAATCCTTTATAGACACCGATGCTTTTCGTGAATTTAGCATTAAATATGGAATTGACTCTGAGATAGTAGCTTCTTTCTGTGGATCTTTTGCTACTCATGTTGATCTCCCTAAGGAGAAGTGGTTTAAATATCATCCTCCCATTGAAGTGAAAGTAGTTGAACCTATTAAAGTTGAAGAGGAAATTAGTACTTATAATGTTGATCCTGTTATTCCTACTGCTTACATTGAGAAACCACCCTTCCCTATTAGGATAAAGGAACATGCTAAAGCTTCAACTGTGGTTGGTAAGAGTTGTATTAGAACACCTACACCCCCTGAACAAATTAAAGTTGAACCTAGTATTGCTATGGTTAAAGATCTCCTGGTTGATAATATTGATGGGCATGTTATCCATTTCTGTGATGAAGCTGCTAGAATTGCTAGGCCAGACACTAAGAGTAAACATAGACCAGTTGTTGGCGTGCCTGTTGTTTCTGTTAAAATAGGAGATCATTGTTATCATGGCTTATGTGATATGGGTGCTAGCGTGAGTGCAATTCCCTTTTCCTTATACAAAGAAATTATGCATGATATTGCACCAGTTGAACTAGAGGAAATTGATGTTACTATTAAGCTTGCTAATAGAGATACTATTGCACCAATGGGGATTGTTAGAGATGTTGAAGTCTTGTGTGGGAAAATAAAGTATCCTACTGATTTTCTTGTTCTTGGTTCCCCACAAGATGATTTTTGTCCCATTATATTTGGCAGACCCTTCTTGAATACTGTTAATGCTAGGATTGATTGTGAAAAGGAAACAGTTACTGTGAGTTTTGGGGATGTGTCTCATGAGTTCAATTTCTCTAAATTTCGTAGACAACCCCATGACAAAGAATTGCCTAGTAAAGATGAAATTATTGGTCTTTCTTCTATTGCTGTGCCTCCTACTGATCCTTTAGAACAATATTTGCTGGACCACGAAAATGATATGCATATGAATGAGAGGAATGAAATAGATAAAAATTTCTTTGATCAGCAACCTATTTTGAAACACAACTTACCTGTTGAAATACTTGGGGATCTTCGTCCACCCAAGGGTGATCCCGTGTTCGAGCTTAAACAATTACCCGATACTTTGAAATATGCTTATCTTGATGAAAAGGAGATATATCCTGTTATTATTAGTGCTAACCTTTCAGAGCATGAAGAAAAGAGATTATTGAGAACTCTGAGGAAGCACCGTGCTGCTATTGGATATACTCTTGATGATCTTAAGGGCATTAGTCCCACTCTATGTCAGCATAAAATTAATATGGAGCCTGATGCCAAACCAGTTGTTGATCACCAACGACGGTTGAATCCTAAGATGAAAGAAGTGGTAAGAAAAGAAATACTAAAGCTTCTGGAGGCAGGTATAATTTATCATGTTGCTGATAGTAGATGGGTTAGTCCCGTTCATTGTGTCCCTAAGAAGGGAGGTATCACCGTTGTCCCTAATGATAAAAATGAATTGATCCCGCAAAGAATTGTTACAGGTTATAGAATGGTAATTGATTTTAGGAAATTAAACAAGGCTACTAAGAAGGATCATTACCCTCTACCTTTTATTGATCAAATGCTAGAAAGACTATCCAAACATACTCATTTTTGCTTTCTAGATGGTTACTCCGGTTTCTCTCAAATACCTGTGTCAAAAGAGGATCAAGAAAAAACCACTTTTACTTGCCCTTTCGGTACTTTTCCTTATAGACGTATGCCTTTTGGTTTATGCAATGCACCTGCTACCTTTCAAAGATGTATGATGGCTATATTCTCTGACTTTTGTGAAAAGATTCTTGAGGTTTTCATGGATGATTTTTCCGTTTACGGAACTTCTTTTGATGATTGCTTGAGCAACCTTGATCGGGTTTTACAGAGATGTGAAGAAACCAATCTTGTCTTGAATTGGGAAAAGTGCCACTTTATGGTTAATGAAGGTATTGTCTTGGGGCACAAGATCTCCAAAAGAGGTATTGAGGTGGATAAAGCAAAAGTCGATGCTATTGAAAAAATGTTGTGCCCTACGGATATCAAAGGTATAAGAAGTTTCCTTGGTCATGCTGGTTTCTATAGGAGGTTTATTAAAGATTTCTCTAATATTTCTAGGACTCACTAATCTTTTACAAAAAGATGTTCCATTCGTTTTTGATGATGATTGTGTAGAAGCATTTGAAATCCTAAAGAATGCCTTGATTTCCGCACCTGTTGTTCAACCACCAGATTGGAACCTACCCTTTGAAATTATGTGTGATGCTAGTGATTATGCTGTTGGTGCTGTTCTAGGACAAAGAGTTGATAAGAAATTAAATGTTATTCATTATGCCAGTAAAACTCTAGACAGTGCTCAAAGAAATTATGCTACTACTGAAAAGGAATTTTTAGCGGTTGTGTTTGCTTGTGATAAGTTCAGACCTTATATTGTTGATTCCAAAGTAACTGTTCACACTGATCATGCTGCTATTAAGTATCTTATGGAAAAGAAAGATGCTAAACCTAGACTTATTAGATGGGTTCTTCTGCTACAAGAATTTGATTGGCATATTATTGATAGAAAGGGTGCTGATAACCCTGTAGCAGACAACTTGTCTAGGTTAGAAAATGTTCTTGATGACCCACTACCTATTGATGATAGCTTTCCTGATGAACAATTAGCTGTCATAAATGCTTCACACAATGCTCCATGGTATGCTGATTATGCTAATTACATTGTTGCTAAATTTATACTGCCTAGTTTCACATACCAACAAAAGAAAAAGTTCTTCTATGATTTAAGGCATTACTTTTGGGATGATCCACACCTTTATAAGGAAGGAGTAGATGGTGTTATTAGACGTTGTGTACCTGAGCATGAACAGGAACAAATCTTACGCAAGTGTCACTCTGAGGCCTATGGAGGACACCACGCTGGAGATAGAACTGCACATAAGGTACTACAATCTGGTTTCTATTGGCCTACTCTCTTCAAGGATGCTCGTAAGTTTGTCTTGTCTTGTGATGAATGTCAAAGAATTGGTAATATTAGTAGACGTCAGGAAATGCCTATGAATTACTCTCTTGTTATTGAACCATTTGATGTTTGGGGTTTCGATTATATGGGACCTTTTCCACAATCTAACGGGTATACTCATATTCTAGTTGCTGTTGATTATGTTACTAAGTGGGTCGAAGCTATTCCAACTAGTAGCGCTGATCATAACACTTCTATTAAAATGCTTAAAGAAGTTATTTTCCCTAGATTTGGAGTCCCTAGATATTTGATGACTGATGGTGGTTCACACTTTATTCATGGTGCTTTCCATAAATTGCTTGCTAAGTATGATGTTAATCATAGGATTGCATCTCCTTATCATCCTAAGTCTAGTGGTCAAGTAGAATTGAGCAATAGAGAAATTAAATTGATCTTGCAGAAGACTGTTAATAGATCTAGGAAGAATTGGTCTAAGAAACTTGATGATGCATTATGGGCTTATAGAACTGCTTATAAGAACCCTATGGGTATGTCTCCGTATAAAATGGTTTACAGTAAAGCATGTCACTTACCTCTTGAACTAGAACATAAAGCTTATTGGGCAATTAAAGAGCTCAACTATGATTTCAAACTTGTTGGTGAGAAGAGGTTATTTGACATTAGCTCACTTGATGAATGGAGAACCCAAGCCTATGAGAATGCCAAGTTGTTTAAAGAAAAGGTTAAGAGATGGCATGATAGAAGGATACAAAAGCGTGAATTCAATGTAGGTGATCATGTCTTGCTATACAATTCTCGTTTAAGATTTTTTGCAGGAAAACTTCTCTCTAAATGGGAAGGTCCTTACGTTATCGAGGAAGTATACCGTTCCGGTGCCATCAAGATCAACAATGCCGAAGGCACAAACCCGAAGGTGGTGAACGGTCAAAGAATTAAACATTATATCTCAGGTACTCCCATAAATGTTGAAACCAATATTATCAATACCATAACCCCAGAGGAGTACATTAGGGAGACCTACCAGAACGTTCCAGACTCCGAAAAGGAATAGGTATGTGGTACGGTAAGTAAACCGACTCCAAAACTTTTTCAATGGCAATTTTTATCCGTTGTGGAATATTTAAAAAATTAGGAAAATTTAAAGTAGTCCGAATAGTGCACGAGGAGGCGACAAGCCAGGGGGGCGCGCCCTACCCCCCCTGGGCACGCCCCTGTGGCTTGTGGCTACCTCGTGTACCATCCGGACTCCATTTTCTTGTGGTATACTCCTTCGGGTCGGCAAAAATTCATTATATAACATCCCAAAGGTTTTGACTCTCGTATCACGCCAATATCTCCTGTTTTCGTTTTGAGTTGTTTCTGCAGCAGATTTAGAGCAAGATGTCTTCGCAAGAGTCGGTCGGGGAGAGCCATGTGTCTCACCTGACGCCAGGGCCTGGAGCATTCAGTGGAGCCAACCGCTTCGGGCAGGCCACGGAGGAAGAGATGGAGGCCAACTTGAAAAGGATAGACGCCATGGAGGAAGACCAAGAAGTTACCTCTCATCTAGAACCTGGGGCCATGTTGGAAGAACTTCAGAGCTCAGCAATTCCGAACTCGGTTATCCCTTCCAATGCTAAATTCCTTACTTATGAAAATATGAAAAAGAGTGTTGCTTCTTCCCCCGCAGCAATGAAACATCCATGGGTTATGGGAGCTCTAACCGTAACTGGAAAGCTTCGCAAGGAAGTAATGGATCTCATACAGCAAAATAATCAGCTTGAGGAGGAGAATCACATTCTGAGGGGCATCATCGCCAAGAAGATAACATCACCCCCTCCGAAGCAAGACAATTGCACACATGGGTATGGGCACTCCCCTTGGCTTGTGCCAAGCTTGGGGGAGGTGCCCCGGTATCGTATCACCATCACATCTTTTATTTTTATCGTTTTTCTTAGTTCGATCCTTTTGATTATATCTTGATCTAGTAGAATAAAGTTTTTAGTGTGATCTAGTTTTGAGTTTTGCTTTATGTTCCCCCTATGTAAGCAAGTCCGAGATTTATATAATAAAGAGTAGTTTTAAGTTGAGGGCTTTGCTTGTTTGCTATGATCTTGAGAAATAGAAATAGAAAGAAGTATAAAATAAAAGCAAAGAGTATATATGATGATCTTATGGGGGGTGATGACTTCACATATAAGAAGTATGTCGATTGAAACTTGTTGTGGGTTGACAAACATAGCTATTGGTCATTGTGGCAATTAAAAGGAAGTAATAAAGAAAGAGAGGTTCACATATAAATATATTATCTTGTACATCTTTTATGATTGTGAGCACTCATTAAAATATTATATGTTAAGAAGTTGATGTTGGACAAGGAAGACAACATAATGGGTTATGTTTGCTTACTTCCGAATAGAAGTTATATGGTTATAGATCCCTCAACATGTGTCGCTTGCTTCCACCTCATATCAGCCAAAACTTTCGCACCAAGTAGAGATACTACTTGTGCATCCAAACACCCTTAACCTAGTTTCGCCATGAGAGTCCACCATACCTACCTATGGATTGAGTAAGATCCTTCAAGTAAGTTGTCATCGGTGCAAGCAATAAAAATTGCTCTCTAAATATGTGTGATCTATTAGTGTGAGGAAAATAAGCTTTATACGAACTTGTGATAGGGAAGAAATAAAAGCGACGGACTGCATAATAAAGTTTTCTATCACAAGGGGCAATATAAAGTGCCGTTCTTTTGCATTAAGGGATTGTGCATCAAACTATAAAAGCGCATGACAACCTCTGCTTCCCTCTGCGAAGGTCCTATCTATTACTTTTATTTTCTAGTACTTACCTTTATGCGAGAGTCGTGATGATCTCCATCACTTTCTTTATTTCGCCTTTATCTTTAGGCAAGCGTCATGTGTTGGGGAATGATCTAGACACATATATCCACTAAGAAGTGGGCGAGCATGAGTTATTACTGTTGACATTACCCTTGAGGTAAATAGTTGGGAGGCAATACTATAAGCCCCTATCTTTCTCTGTGTCCGATTGAAGCTTTGACCTCATAGGTAGCTCGTGAGTGTTAGCAATTGTGAAAGACTAAAAGATGATTGAGTATGTGGATTTTCTTTACAAGCTCTTATATTGACTCTTTCCTACGTTATGATAAATTGGAATTGCTTCAATGACTGAGAGCATAGTTTGTGGTCCTCAATAGAGTTCTTGATTCATACTTTATCTTGTGAATGAATTGTTACTTCAACATAAGAAATTATATGTCAATATATGTTGCTGTTCTAAAGATGATCATGATGGCCTCATGTCCGTATTTTATTTTATCGACACCTCTATCTCTAAACATGTGGGCATATTTATCGATTTCGGCTTTCGCTTGAGGACAAGCGAGGTCTAAGCTTGGGGGAGTTGATACGTCCATTTTGCATCATGCTTTTATATTGATATTTATTGCATTATGGGCTGTTATTACATATTTTGGTACAATACTTATGCCTTTTCTCTCTTATTTTACAAGGTTTATCTGAAGAGGGAGAATGCCGGCAGCTGGAATTCTGGACTGGAAAAGGAGCAAATCTGAGATACCTATTCTGCACAACTCCAAAACTCCTGAAAATTTACGGAGAATTATTTTGGAATATATAAAAAATACTGGGCGGAAGAAATACCAGAGGGGGCCCACCAGGCAGTCACAAGCCAGGGGGGCGCGCCATACCCCCCTGGGCGCGCCCCTGTGGCTTGTGGCCCACCTGGCAGCCCTCCGGTGCCCATGTTCTGCTATATGAAGGGTTTTGACCTGGAAAAATAATAACAGAGCTTTCGGGGCGAAGCGCCGCCGTCTCGAGGCGGAACTTGGGCAGAACCAATCTAGGTCTCCGGCGGAGCTGTTCTGCCGGGGAAACTTCCCTCTCGGAGGGGGAAATCGAAGCCATCGTCATCACCAACGATCCTCTCATCGAGAGGGGTTCAATCTCCATCAACATCTTCACCAGCACCATCTCCTCTCCAAACCCTAGTTCATCTCTTGTATCCGATCTTTGTCTCAAAACCTCAGATTGGTACCTGTGGGTTGCTAGTAGTGTTGATTACTCCTTGTAGTTGATGCTAGTCGGTTTACTTGGTGGAAGACCATATGTTCAGATCCTTAATGACCATTAATACTCCTCTGATTATGAACATGAATATGCTTTGTGAGTAGTTACGTTTGTTCCTGAGGACATGGGATAAGTTTTGTTATAAGTAATCATGTGAATTTGGTATTCGTTCGATATTTTGATGAGATGTATGTTGTCTCTCCTCTAGTGGTGTTATGTGAACGTCGACTACAAGACACTTCACCATTATTTGGGCCTAGAGGAAGGCATTGGGAAGTAATAAGTAGATGATGGGTTGCTAGAGTGACAGAAGCTTAAACCCTAGTTTATGCGTTGCTTCGTAAGGGGCTGATTTGGATCCACACGTTTCATGCTATGGTTAGATTTATCTTAATTCTTCTTTCGTAGTTGCGGATGCTTGCGAGAGGGGTTAATCATAAGTGGGAGGCTTGTCCAAGTAAGGGCAGCACCCAAGCACCGGTCCACCCACATATCAAATTATCAAAGTAACGAACGCGAATCATATGAGCATGATGAAAACTAGCTTGACAGTAATTCCCATGTGTCCTCGGGAGCGCTTTGCTTTATATAAGAGTTTGTCCAGGCTTGTCCTTTGCTACAAAAAGGATTGGGCCACCTTGCTGCACCTTAGTTACAATTGTTACTTGCTACCCGTTACGAATTATCTTATCACAAAACTATCTGTTACCGATAATTTCAGTGCTTGCAGAGAATACCTTACTAAGAACTGCTTGTCATTTCCTTCTGCTCCTCGTTGGATTCGACACTCTTACTTAACGAAAGGACTACGATAGATCCCCTATACTTGTGGGTCATCAGCCCGAGACCCGGAAAATATCATCAGATATTTTTCCGATCCGTCTGTGACGTGTAGTACTGCGTTAGTGCATGCCTAGCTCTGCATATTGCCATGTCATGCATCATGATTGCATCTGTGCTTTATATTTATTGTTTCTCCACCCTCTTCTTACCGGTAGACCCCGAGACTGACGCTGCTGCCGGGTACGACTATGCCACAAACGATCAGGCCTTTGCAGCAGAGCAGCAAGGCAAGCAACCCCCCTTGATCATCCCGAAATGGCCCAGTTCTCTTCTCTCTCATGCTTGCATTAGATTTTGCTACTGTTGTAGATAATACCTATTCTGATGCATAGCCTGTTTTTGATGATCTGCTACTGTACCTACTGCTTTCATAAACTGCTTAGCATAGGTTGATTAGTGATCCCCTGTGACCCCCTTAGTCCCAGTTGCCTCTGCTTCTTCATCGACGACTCGAAGACTCGGTCAACTGACCGACAATCCATGCCTGTCACATTCACCGCACACCCCTTAGTTGTACGACTATGCAGAGCTACTATCGAGTACTAAGTGTCGGTGTCAAATCCGACATATCTCGTAGTAGGGGTCCTAAGCTAGGCGTCTTGGAACGATGGTAACATGGACACATGATTTTACCCAGGTTTTGGCTCTCTCGAGGAGATAATACCCTACGTCCTGCTTTTGATTGTATTCATATGGGGGATAGTACATAGTATAGTTATCTACCACGAGATTGTTGTAATGAATATGAGATTGTCTATTGACTAGCCTGGCCTCGGTTTATATAATGCACCGTAGGCCTAGGGTTTAGAGGAGTCCTTGTCTTGTGCGCCAAGTCTTGTGGAATCTCCCTTGTATGCATCATGGGCTGCCCGAAGTGGCCCATTAGTGAATTACCCTGGGGGTCCTCGGCCCGACCCACTGGTCAGGAGACGACGTGGTGAGTACCCCCTAGTCCTGGACACCGTCAGTAGCCCCCTGAACCGGTCTTCAAGTTGGGGACGCTCATCGGTTCTTCAAAACAGTTCTTTGTCTTCGGTCGTCGGTCTTAAAAACTGGTTCAACAAATCTTCCCATGTCCGATCTTGAGGATCGCCGAGCTGAATCCGAAGAGTTCACACGTCGGGCATGCGAGGAGCCCTTTAAGTTTTTGGCCTTTATCGATGCCTTGTTATTTTTTATGCCACACTTCGGATCTGAAGTGTCTCCCGTGCGGCAGTGTCCTCTTGCATCCAAGCTCGAACGCCGGACTGCATTCGAGGTGTGTTTTTTGCATCCGAGCTCCAACACCGGACTGTGTCCGAGCTCCAACGCCGGATTGGATCCGAGGTATCTTTTTACAGCCGAGCTCCAATGCCGGTATGCATCCGAGGTGTCATAGATTACCTCGGTCTTGAAAAGGTTGAAGGAATTCATCTGAGCTTAATGCCGGAAATGCCCTTTATGGAGCCAGCCACTTGCATCCCAGCTTTATGCCGGACTGCATCCAAGGTGGTGCACCACCTCGGTCTCGGGCTGTTTTTTGCGGGATTTATTTCCGATCGCCGCAATTTATTTACTACCGAGATGTATAGCCAGTATCACTCAAGGTGTGTGTTGGTCTAAAACCCAAGATGCACCTGAAGGAAATAATAAAACCAAAGATCCCAGTAGCCCCTGAGACTTAGGTCGATTTGTGAAATCGGCCTAAGGATCAAGCCCTTGCTCGGCACCATACTTAGGAACATAAACGTGGTGTGCCATAGTTTCCGAGACTCAGGTTGGGTGCGGCCGACCAACCTAAGGATCGAATCTCCTTGGAACCGTATTGCACTTTGAATTTGTTGCATTGAATAGGTAATGCAGTAGCCCCCGAGCCTTAATTTGGGCACGGGTGGTCGAATTAAGGAACGATATTTGTTTGACACAAACTTTGTTACGTTTGACACAATTTATGTATAATGATTCTATGTATCCAAGTACTTTACATCATTAATGCTCGGATCCGCATTGTACAAGACTTTCTTGACCGACCATCGGCTTCAACCTCCTCGGCCTGTAGCCGAGGAGTGTTTGTCCTACTTTATAAAGCCTTTATAAGGGCAAAGATTTACGACAAACAATGCAATCCGGCCATATGGTTTTATAAACAAAGGTACGCGGAGAGATATGTTATATTACTTATTTAACGTAAGAAACATCTTCTGGGAAAAATAGTTCATTTATAAGTTCCTTTTCCCAGGATATCATGTTGACCATGATCGTGAAACCTCAACTCCGATCAATGTGGGAGGAAAATATTGAGGATTTAGTTCGGGGAATGTTCCTGAACTCTGTGGTCTTTAATGAACCTAAAGTTTCACTTCTGTCGTTGCCGACCAATTATATTCTTAAGATGGCTAGCTTTTGGCTTCACCCAATCTGAGGTACTTACCCGGATGAACCGGAAGTAACAATCACAGAGGTGTGATACGTCTCCAACGTATCTATAATTTTTGATTGTTCCATGCCATTATATTATCGGTTTTGGATGTTTTATATGCATTAATATGCTATTTTATACTATTTTTTGGGACTAACCTATTAACCTAGAGCCCAGTGCCAGTTTCTGTTTTTTCCATGTTTTTGAGTTTTACAGAAAAGGAATATCAAACGGAGTCCAAACGGAATAAAAATTTATGGTGATTTTTTATGGACCAGAAGAGACCCACGATGCATAGGAGTTGGGCCAGAAGAGCCACGAGGCAGCCACAAGCTTAGGGGGCGCGCCCCCCTCGCTTGTCGTCGCCTCGTGGCCCCCCTTGACTTGTTTCCGATGCCCAAATTTCTTATAAATACTGAAACCTCTAGAAAGAAACCTAGATCGGGAGTTCCGCCGCCGCAAGCCTTTGTAGCCACGAAAACCAATCGGGAGCCCGTTTCGGCACCCTGCCGGAGGGGGAAACCATCACCGGAGGCCATCATCATCATCCTGACGGTCTCCATGACGAGGAGGGAGTAGTTCACCCTCGGTGCTGAGGGTATTTACCAGTAGCTATGTGTTTGATCTCTCTCTCTCGTGTTCTTGAGATGGCACGATCTTGATGTACCGCGATCTTCTTGTGATGAATTGAGTTTTCCCTTTGAAGTTTTCTTATCGGATTGAGTCTTTAAGGATTTGAGAACACTTGATGTATGTCTTGCGATGGGATATCCGTGGTGACAATGGGATGTTCTATTGATCCACTTGATGTATGTTTTGGTGATCAACTTGCGGGTTCCGTGACCTTGGGAATCTATGCATAGGGGTTGGCACATGTTTTCGTCTTGACTCTCTGGTAGAAACTTTGGGGCACTCTTTGAAGTTCTTTGTGTTGGATTGAACATGATGAATCCAAAATTGTGTGATGCATATCGTATAATCAAGCCCATGGGTACTCGTGGTGACATTGGAGTATCTAGGTGACATTAGGGTCTTGGTTGATGTGTATCTTAAGGTGTTATTTTAGTACGGACTCTAGGGCTGTTCGTGACACTTATAGGGATAGCTCATAAGATTGATCGGAAAAGATAACTTTGAGGTGGTTTCGTACCCTACAATAATTTCTTCGTTTGTTCTCCACTATTTGTCACTTTGGAGTGAACTCTTTGTCGCATGTGAGGGATTTACATATGATTCAACTATGTCAGTATTGTTGAGAGAACTTGCACTAGTGAAAGTATGAACCCTAGGCCTTGTTTCTAAGCATTGCAATACCATTTGTGCTTACTTTTATCATTAGTTAACTTGCTGTTTTTATATTTTCAGATTACAAAAAGCTATATCTACCCTCCATATTACACCTGTATCACCATCTCTTCGCCGAACTAGTGCACCTATACAATTTACCATTGTATTGGGTGTGTTGGGGACACAAGAGTCTCTTTGTTATTTGGTTGCAGGGTTGTTTGAGAGAGACCATCTTCATCCTACGCCTCCCACGGATTGATAAACCTTAGGTCATCCACTTGAGGGAAATTTGCTACTGTCCTGCAAAACTCTGCGCTTGGAGGCCCAACACGAGCCTACAAGAAGAAGGTTGCGTAGTAGACATCAAGCTCTTTTCTGGCGCCGTTGCCGGGAAGGTGAGTGCTTGAAGGTATATCTTTAGATCTTGGAATTGAATCTTTTAGTTTCTTGTTTTATCACTAGTTTAGTCTATAAAAGAAAACTACAAAAAAATGGAATTGAGGTTGCCTCATATACTTCATCTTTATAATGTCTTTCGTGAAAATGATGGAAAGGAAAATTGTGCCAAAGTGTTAGAAGAAGAAGTCAATAAAATGTTTGGCACTAAATCTTTGAATGATGAGCATGATTGCAGTGTTGTTTATAAATTCTTTGAATATCCATAATACTAATGATGATTAAACTAGTCATGATAATGATGTCTCCTATAAGGATGTCAATTTTTGTGGAGTGAATTGGGAGTGCGAATACTCACCGAATAAAAGGGAAAATAGATTTTGTAAGAGGCATAAATATTTAGAAACCAAACGGTTACTTAAGATGTTAGATATTTGTGCTAAAAAGTTATATCCTCTTCTTCTTCGCATTACTTGTGAACTTTGCAATGAAAGTGGTCATTTTAATTTCCAATGTGAATTATTTCATGATCGAATTATGTCCAAAAATTGTGATAACCTCATTACCCTTGAGCATTATAATGAACTTAGTCTATTTTTGGGTTATGAAGAAATGAAATATAAAACTAACGAGGTTCCAGATTGGGTTCTCATAAAAATGATTGATTTTGATCTAAATGAAATCTATATGTATTGTGCAATAAATTGCATTGAGAATCCTTATATTGCCAATTATTTAAAGATAATAAAACAAATAGAAGATGAAGAGAATACTAATGAAGGGGAAGAGACTTCCCAATATCTTCCTATTTTTTTATGATGAATCAGGTGACGAGGGGGAGCTTCCTATTCTACCAATCTCATCAATAAGAAGCTCGGGAAAATTGATTAAACCCACACATGATGTGGTGAAGAAGTAGAAAAGAAGAAAAAGTAGAGGTAAAAAATATTGATACCCCTTATAATCTTGAAAATCTTTTTGGCACCAACTTAGAAAATTGTGATGATAATAATTGTTATACGATTGGTGCTATTCATACTATTAATGATGAGAGTGATTATGCTTATGTTATGCAAAGCCACAAGCTTGGGGATGCTATGTTTGATGAGAATGACATGTTTGAGAATTTATTTGCTGCAATTAATGTTTGTCCCAAGCTTGGGGATGCTATGTTTAATGAAGATGATATTTTTAGTCCCCCAAGTTTTGATGTGCAAATTTATTATGATGATAGCATGCCCCCTATTTATGATGATTGCAATATTTATGAAAGTGGGTTTGGAAGAGTGTCAACTTTAGATAATAATTATCCCACTATTTTGGAGGGTGTTGAATCTTATTATAATGATAAAAGTGGATTTGGAGAGGTCATGACTTTATTTAGTAATGATTCCACTATTTCGGAAGAGGTTTCCATTGACTATGATGAGAACAAAGTTGCTACTTATGATGATTATTGTGATGATACTTATGTTATAAAAAGTAGTGCTAATTATTTTCATAATTTTGAATATCCTTTTACTGAACATTACTCTTTTAATGTGGAAACAATTTTTAGTATTCGAGCTTCATATGATACTCCCATTATTCTGAATGAGAAGAAAATTGCTTATATGGAGAGTAGTAAAATTTCTATGCTTGTGGATAATGAAAATAATGCTTTATGTGATGGTTATATTGTTGAATTCATTCATTATGCTGCTAAAAATTATTATGAGGGAGGAGTATATGCTTGTAGGAATTGCAATAATATCAAGTTTCCTCTCTATGTGTTGAAAATCTTGAAGTTTTGCTTGTTTTACCTTCCTATGCTAGTTGATTCTTGTTCCCATAAGTTGTTTGCTCACAAAATCCCTATGCATAGGAAGTGGGTTAGGCTTAAATGTGCTAGTCATATGCTTCATGATGCTCTCTTGCATGTTTCAATTCTTATCTTTTAAGTGAGCATCATTGAAATCATCATGCCTAGCTAAAAGGCATTAAAGAAAAGTGCTTGTTGGGAGACAACCCAATATTTATCCCTACTGTTTTAGTGTGATCACATGATTAAGCTACTTTAGTAATCATGTTTTATAGCTTTTGTTTCAATAAAGTGCCAAGTAAAGCCTTTGGGATGGCCTACGGTGATAGTTGATTTGATCTTGCTGAAAAACAGAAACTTTGATGCCCAGTCCTGGAATTTTTAAAATTTGTCAGAGCGTCAAAAGTGTCTGAATTTTTTACAAAATATTGATATACAAATTACCTACGTTGTCCTAATTTTTCAGAATTTTTAGAGTTACAGAAGTATACAAAGTTTCCAGATCATTACAGACTGTTCTGTTTTTGATAGATTCTGTTTTTAATGCATAGTTTGCTTGCTTTAGTGTTTCCATAGATTATATTAAGTGATATAAATTTTGGAAATGATAAGTTACAGTAGGAATTGTGTGAGGACAATTATGAATCTTGTATTTACAGTACCCAAGCGAATGATTTTCTCTTTATCATACTAACCCATCTCACGAAGTTCCGTTAAGTTTTGTGTTGTCAAGTTTTCAAGTTTTGGGTAAAGTTTTGATGGACTACGGAATAAGGAGTGGAAAGAGCCTAAGCTTGGGGATGCCCAAGGCACCCCAAGGTAATATTCAAGGACAACCAAGCATCTAAGCTTGGGGATGCCCCGGATGGCATCCCCTCTTTTGTCTTCAATCCATCGGTAAATTTACTTGAGGTTATATTTTTATTCACGACATGATATGTGTTTTGCTTGGAGCGTCATTTTATTTTGTTTGGATTTGCTTGCTTATATTTAGATTAAAGTTTTGCATCTTTTATTTCAATAAAAGTGTCAAGGGTAGCCTTCACCATGCTCAATTTGCAAGTATATGAGTTGCTGTTTCAAAACAGAAAGTTTGCTGTTAGTGCAAAAATTCCCTAAAATAATCAGTATGTCAAGAAATCTTGAAATTTGGACACAGCATGCTCTTATAAATTCTCTACAGTGTGGTAAATTTTCAGAATTTTTGGAGTTAATTAAGTATGGATCTTGCTGCATTCTTACAGACTGTTCTGTTTAGGCAGATTGCTGTTATGTTTGCATTGTTTGCATATGTTGGCTTGTTTAATGATTCTATTTGAGGATGGAAGTATTAAATATGCAGAGGCATTTAGTATGCAATGTCAAATTATAATTTTAGTGATTTTCTACAGTAAATAATGATAAGGTTATGGGTTGATTTATACTAACTTATCTCACGAGTTCTTGTTGAGTTTTGTGTGGATGAAGTTTATAAGAATTAGGGAAACCATGATATGAGAGGAATTAATGAGACACAAGAGCTCAAGCTTGGGGATGCCCAAGGCATCCCTAATTAATATTTCAAGAAGACTCAAGCATCTAAGCTTGGGGATGCCCTGGTTGGCATCCCACCTTTCTTCTTCAACAATTATCGGTTAGTATCGGTTGAACCTAAGTTTTTGCTTCTTCACATGATATGTGCTATCCTTGGAATGTCATTTTATTTTGTTTTTCTGTTTGAATAAAGTACTTAAGATATGAAATTCTTAGATGAGAGTGTCTTCACATAGTTATTTAAAATTTTGACTACTCATTGATCTTCACTTATATCTTTTTGGAGTAGTTTGTCAATTTGCTCTAGTACTTCACTTATATCTTTTTAGAGCGCGGCGGTGGTTTTATTTTATAGAAATTGTTGAACTCTCATGCTTCACTTATATTATTTTGAGAGTCTCTAAACAGCATGGTAATTTGCTTAGGTTATGAATTTAGTCCTAATATGATGGGAATCCAAGAGAGATATAATAAAAACTTTCATATAAAGTGCACTTAATACTATGAGAAGTTTGATTCCTTATGATTGTTTTGAGATATAAAGATTGTGATATTAGAGACATGCTAGTGAGTAATTGTGGATTGGTAGAAATACTTGTGTTAAAGTTTGTGATTCCCGTAGCATGCACGTATGGTGAACCGTTATGTGATGAAGTCGGAGCATGATTTATTTATTGACTGTCTTCCTTTGTGTGGAGGTCGGGATCGCGCGATGGTTAACTCCTACCAACCCTTCCCCTAGGGGCATGCGTCTAGTACTATGTTTCGATGACTAATAGACTTTTGCAATAAGTATGTGAGTTCTTTATGACTAATGTTGAGTCCATGGATTATACGCACTCTCACCCTTCCACCTTTGCTAGCCTCTCTAGTACCGCGCAACTTTCGCCGGTGCATTAAACCCACCTTCCTCAAAACATCCACCATACCTACCTATTATGGAATTTCCATAGCCATTCTGAGATATATTGCCATGCAACTTCCACCGTTCCGTTTATCATGACACGCACCATCATTGTCATATTGCTCAGCATGATCGTAAGATAGCTAGCATGATGTTTTCATGGCTACGCTAGATCATTGCACATCCCGGTACACCACCGGAGGCATTCATATAGAGTCATATCTTGTTCAAGTATCGAGTTGGAATTCTTGAGTTGTAAGTAAATAAAAGTGTGATGATCATCATTATAGAGCATTGTCCCATGTGAGGAAAGGATGATGGAGACTATGATTCCCTCACAAGTCGGGATGAGTCTCCGGACTTTACAAAAAATAAAAGAGGCCAGAGAAGCCCAAATAAATAAAAGAGGCCAAAGATGCCCACCAAAAGAAGAAAAAAAGAAAAAAAAAGAAAAAAATGAGAGAAAAGAGAGAAGGGGCAATGCTACTATCCTTTTTCCACACTTGTGCTTCAAAGTAGCACCATGATCTTCATGATAGAGAGTCTCCTATATTGTCACTTTCATATACTAGTGGGAATTTTTCATTATAGAACTTGGCTTGTATATTCCAATGATGGGCTTCCTCAAATTGCCCTAGGTCTTCGTGAGCAAACGAGTTGGATGCACACCCACTTAGCTTCTTTTTGACTTTTCATACACTTATAGCTCTAGTGCATCCGTTGCCTGGCAATCCCTACTCACTCACATTGATATATATTGATGGGCATCTCCATAGCCCGTTGATACGCCTAGTTGGTGTGAGATTATCTCCTTCTTTTTTGTCTTCTCCACAACCACCATATTCTATTCCACCTATAGTGCTATGTCCATGGCTCACGCTCATGTATTGCGTGAGAGTTGAAAAAGTTTGAGAACACTAAAGTATGAAACAATTGCTTGGCTAAAACCGGGGTTGTGCATGATTTAATACTTTGTGTGATGAAGATGGAGCATAGCTAGACTATATGATTTTGTAGGGATAACTTTCTTTGGCCATGTTATTTTGAGAAGACACGATTGCTTTATTAGTATGCTTGAAGTATTATTGTTTTTATGTCAACATTAAACTTTTATTTTGAATCTTATTGATATGAATATTCATGCCACAATAAATAAAATTACATGGATGAATATCTTAGGTAGCATTCCACATCAAAAATTCTGTTTTTATCATTTACCTACTCGAGGACGAGCAGGAATTAAGCTTGGGGATGCTTGATACGTCTCCAACGTATCTATAATTTTTTATTGTTCCGTGCTATTATATTATCGGTTTTGGATGTTTTATATGCAATAATATGCTATTTTATACTATTTTTTGGGACTAACCTATTAACCTAGAGCCCAGTGCCAGTTTCTGTTTTTTCCTTGTTTTTGAGTTTTAGAGAAAACGAATATCAAACGGAGTCCAAACGGAATAAAAATTTACGGTGATTTTTTATGGACAAAAAGAGACCCACGGGGCATCGGAGTTGGGCCAGAAGAGCCACGAGGCAGCCACAAGCCTAGGGGGCGCGCCCCCTGGCTTGTCGTCGCCTCGTGGCCCCCCTTGACTTGTTTCCGACGCTCAAATTTCTTATAAATACAGAAACCTCCAGAAAGAAACCTAGATCGGGAGTTCCGCTGCCGTAAGCCTCTGTAGCCACGAAAAACCAATCGGGAGCCCGTTCCGGCACCCTGCTGGAGGGGGAAACCATCACCAGAGGCCATCTTCATCATCCCGGCGGTCTCCATGACGAGGAGGGAGTAGTTCACCCTCGGGGCTAAGGGTATGTACCAGTAGCTATGTGTTTGATCTCTCTCTCTCATGTTCTTGAGATGGCACGATCTTGATGTACCGTGAGCTTTATTAATATTGATAAATCATATGGAGTTTTCCCCTCTCTATATTCTTGTGATGAATTGAGTTTTCCCTTTGAAGTTTTCTTAACGGATTGAGTGTTTAAGGATTTGAGAACACTTGATGTATGTCTTGCGATGGGATATCCGTGGTGACAATGGGATGTTCTATTCATCCACTTGATGTATGTTTTGGTGATCAACTTGTGGGTTCCGCGACCTTGGGAATCTATGCATAGGGGTTGGCACATGTTTTCGTCTTGACTCTCCGGTAGAAACTTTGGGGCACTCTTTGAAGTTCTTTGTGTTGGATTGAACATGATGAATCTGAAATTGTGTGATGCATATCGTATAATCAAGCCCATGGGTACTCGTGGTGACATTGGAGTATCTAGGTGACATTAGGGTTTTGGTTGATGTGTATCTTAAGGTGTTATTTTAGTACGAACTCTAGGGCTGTTCGTGACACTTATAGGGATGGCTCATAAGATTGATCGGAAAAGATAACTTTGAGGTGGTTTCGTACCCTACAATAATTTCTTCATTTGTTCTCCGCTATTTTTGACTTTGGAGTGAACTCTTTGTCGCACGTGAGGGATTTACATATGATTCAACTATGTCAGTATTGTTGAGAGAACTTGCACTAGTGAAAGTATGAACCCTAGGCCTTGTTTCCAAGCATTGCAATACCGTTTGTGCTCACTTCTATCATTAGTTACCTTGCTGTTTTTATATTTTCAGATTACAAAAACCTATATCTACCATCCATATTACACTTGTATCACCATCTCTTCGCCGAACTAGTGCACCTATACAATTTACCATTGTATTGGGTGTGTCGGGGACACAAGAGACTCTTTGTTATTTGGTTGCAGGGTTGTTTGAGAGAGACCATCTTCATCCTATGCCTCCCACGGATTGATAAACCTTAGGTCATCCACTTGAGGGAAATTTGCTACTGTCCTACAAAACTCTGCGCTTGGAGGCCCAACACGAGTCTACAAGAAGAAGGTTGCGTAGTAGACATCAAGGTGCTCCCTTTACCCCCTAGCCGAACAATCGGGAACGTAGGGGGTAAGCACAGGAGCCAGGCAACCCAGCTTGGCCCAAATCTTAAGTCAAATTCATGCATATTTATGGCTTTATAACGATGATTATAGAAGGCAACACTCGCATATTGAATACAAATGCTTTTATGCTATATGCTATTTTGACTCCTTTGTGACTGTTTATCATTTGAGAGTGGCCCATCGTCGGCTTCTACCCCTTTGTAGATGCTACGCAGGGTGTTTCCGCAGTAACAAGACAACCCTTAGCCAACGTCTCGGTGCCCGGAGACGGTTGTGTTAGCGAAAACGAGGCAATCAGATATCTAGGCTTTACAACTTTCACTTAGTCATAGGAGCTTAAAGTTTGGGAGGCGAGTTACTAGCCCCCGGTTAGTGTTCGGCGTCAGCCGAGGTCAAGCCATCAACACTTCGGCCAAATTCATGAAAGGCCCACGGGGTAACCTTTATCGGTCTATAGTTTGACAGAGTCATCGGATTGCTGACCAGTATGCGCTCATTGTGACAATCAGTTTTCGTCTTTCTCCACTGAGGTACTTGAACCGTTAAATCGGAAGTACAATCGCAGTGGTACTCCCTGTCCACACCTAGCCGAACAATGCGAAATGTAGGAGGCAATCACAGGAGTAGAGCAACCCAACTATTGACCAAAGACACAATTCGAAACTGATGCATATAAAGCAATATCCGAGAAAGTTTTGCCGAGGACTGCTCGAAGTACCTTGGCTTTTGGTGGGTTCGGCTCTAGTCAGAGTCCCCCGTTGATATTGCCGATACTATAAAGGAATCCGACGTTGTACTATGAGAGCTATGCTGGAGACACACAGTATCCCCCGAGACTCGGGTTGGGTGCGGCCGACCAGCCTGAGGATCGAATCTCCTCGGGAATTAGTCCAGATGTCATGTGCGTTTCACCAACGTCGAGGTGTAGGTCGGCAGGAAAGATACCGGGCTGTGGGTTGGAAAAGATCTCCCGAGCTGAATTATTACGTAGGGCACCTCGGTCATGAGGATGTCCAGCCGCTTCGGTCGTGCTTTAACATGATATATCCGATCTCCGGACTGCAAGCGGGTCAGCCTTCGGCTTCAACCTCCATATCCCGAAGGCGGAGTGTTTCTCCGAGGCCTGTTTAGCGAACTAAACTCGAGCGGCTTTAGAAAGAAAACTGGCTATCCAGCTATTGACCACACACTTGTGTCGGAAAAAGGAGTAGTAGAAAAAAAACTTCGCAACGACCAAGAACAAAACCCATTTATTATAAAACGGCTCATACAAATTTGGGAGCCCCTGGTTAAATCGGGTAAAGAAATTTTTAACAAACAATTTTTTTTGACAAAAAATATAATGTTTGGTTGAACCGAACAAATAGTAAAATTTCAAAGAGAGCTGAGCACGAAAACGACTTTGCTGGTTAATGTGCTCGGTGTTGATGACGTTGTCTGAGCTTGCGGCGGGACGAGGTCCTAGCACCCAAGCCGGTCCCGAGGTGGTCGGGCAAAGAGCTCGGTTTAATGAGGCGAAGCCCCCAGTCCAGCCGAGGTAACGAAGTAGGTCGACAGGGTGACGACAAAATCCCCGATGCAAGGCATCACTCCAAGGTGACGACATAACTTGGTTGACAGGGCGAGACGACGACGTCGGAGCGCCGAGGTGACCGCGTTAGACAGTCGAAGTCAATTACCTGGGCACATAATATAGTGCAAGCCAGAAAAAATAATAATAATAGTTGATAATAATAATAAATCTTTGCATAATTAAGTTTACGCAAAGCAAATAAAAGAAATATAGCTTGGCGCCAAGGGCAATGTCAACGAAGGAGAGGCGCCGTATATTCCAGAGGGCAAATCCGGTTGCAGGCGTGACATACGTCAAACAGCTTAAAATCCACGCTGCGAAAACTAGCACTTAGTTGCGTTAGTACTTCGGTCTACGCATGTGGCAAAAACACCACTAGTGAATGATAGAGACCACCTATGTGCTGAATTAAAAAAAAGGAAATAAAGAGGAGGAAAAGGAAAGGTTTCCCTGGATGGCTGCTACCCGTGCGGGTTATCCTGGGCTCTGCGTGCATTAGCCCGACCTAGACATATACTCCTCGGGCTCCAGCATTGTGCACATCACGCAAGGCCAACGCCCAGTCGATCTCTATGGACGTCCATATTTCCTTTGATTAGACGTTGCCGTTAATAAGTTTTGTCAATCTAGATCTGCAAGTAAAATTCGACCAGCCGACAGCAATAATGCTCAATGGAAACATAATAATTCATGCAAAGTCTAATAATTAAAATAATAGCACCTGATTCCGGATGTAGCCATAGGAGTAAAAAAGCTGCCCCGAAGTGCTATATAGCTTCGTATATGAGAGTTGACTAGCTAAGCCATCATGTTGCATGAATCAAACCTTGATTGACGTGCGCAACTAGTAGTGCTAGTTGATTGCAGCACCATTTGGAGTTAAACAAAATGTACTAAGAAAACGAGAGTCGTCCAGCTGAATTTAAGAAAGAAAAGGACAGGAAACTTCCTGGATTCACGCAGCAAAGCTGAATTCTAGTTGGTCCCTCTTTATTGTTCCTTAGTACTAGCTCTGTACGTCTCTTCGGATAGATCGCTGCTGTCCGGATTGCAAACTTATCTTTTGGTGACCTATGCAGTAGGTTCGCCGGTTCGGCCGCTTGTTTGCATCCGCGTGCTTCTTCAGGATTTCCCATGGCATGTCGGGTAGCTCGTCCTTGGGTCTGCAGACTTCGGGTCTGATGTATGGCCAGGCGGCGGACACTGTCACCACCGTTAAAAACATGTTGATCTCTATCTAACAGCAAACAAAATAGGACGACGCAGCCACAACGATTCAAGAAAAAGATGATTCATTTAAGACAGATCTAATTGAAAAGATCTCACCTGATCATCCCATTGGTCCGTGACGATCACCCAGTAGGCTCTCAATGAAAGCACCATTGTCGGTGTCAAATCCGACATATCTCGTAGTAGGGGTCCTAAGCTAGGCGTCTTGGAACGATGGTAACATGGACACATGATTTTACCCAGGTTCGGGCTCTCTCGAGGAGATAATACCCTACGTCTTGCTTTTGATTGTATTCATATGGGGGATAGTACATAGTACAGTTATCTACCACGAGATTGTTGTAATGAATTTGAGATTGTCTATTGACTAGCCTGGCCTTGGTTTATATAATGCACCGTAGGCCTAGGGTTTAGAGGAGTCCTTGTCTTGTGCGCCAACTCTTGTGGAATCTCCCTTGTATGCATCATGGGCTGCCCGAAGTGGCCCATTAGTGAATTACCTTGGGGGTCCTCGGCCCGACCCACTGGTCGGGAGACGACGTCCAGGACACCGTCACCGAGGGTGACGCCTTGTGAAGTACTCATGATGCTAACTCTGTAGTGTAGCTAGTTGGTCGTGGTTATCGAGGGTGATTCCTCCTTCACCACTCCCGACGACGACATTGTCGTGCAACCCCTCAAGCGTAGACCATCGAGGGTGAATCCTCTCTGGTCACCTTGACAGTTACATCAGGTGGGATCCTTCGAGGTTAATCCCTCGGGTTTCCCGCTTGGTGTTATATACACACTGTTACATTTACTTTACTGTTAATACATGATGAGGTCTGGAAGACCGGAGGGTGTTGGTGTAAGACAATGGGGCGTGGCCGGGCATTCTTGGCCCTTGCCACAAGACCTCGAGACGGGGCGACGGGACCACATATCGTGTATTGCGCTCGTCACCGCAATTAACAAAATGATAATGGTTTGGGTATTTGATCTGAGTTGGTCATTTGACCTTTTCGCACTAACCTTCACATGGGAGAAGTTATGGGTACTCGGCGTCGTTCTATCAGCCGAAGCTCTTCGTACGTCAGCAATGGAGCGACGCGTGCCCGAGTGGTCCGCGACGGCACTGATCTTGTATTAGATTGTGCTAGGACTGACCTCGGCCGCCCTCGCATCGTGCAGGAGTGCAAAGGGTGAGTGGGCCCATGACCCCTGTGCGCTTAGGATTTAGACCGGCGGGCTGGCCTCTCTGTTGAGCCTAGGTAGGGCGACGACGTGTTGATGTCTCGAGGGCGGGCATGACCCAGGAAAGTGTGTCCGGCCAAGGGTTATCAAGCGTGTCGGAAAATGTGGTGCACCCGTGACGGGATGAAATTAACTATTCGAATAGCCGTGTCCACAGTAACAGGACGACTTGGAGTTGTATCCCGAGCTAATATAACTAAAAGTGTTAAATGGAAATGAATGTTGGCTCCGAGATTGCTTTCTCGCAGGGAGTCGAGGAAGGATCTCTGGACGTGGTTACTTAATAAAATTGCTACAATAATATTGTTACTTTTGAGTTACCAAATCTACACTCTTCTAATGCTGCAAGATGCGAGTCTTCGATAGGACTAGGACTTCCCCCCACTCATTCTTGCTTTCTGCAGTCAGTCCAGATATAACCCCATCCTTTGATAATGATGCATACTTAGCATAGTTCTGATGTCAGTCTTGCGAGTACTTTGGATGAGTACTCACCGTTGCCTTGCTTTCTCTTTTCCCCTCGATATGATTACTACGTTCAGATGATGGAGCCCAGGAGATGGAGTACGCCGGAGACGACTACTACACCACCGCTGGAGCCTACTACTACGTGGAGGCTGCCCCCGACCAGCAGTAGGATAGGAGGTTCCCAGGCAAGAGGCCTCGCCTCTTTCGATCCGTTGTTATGTTTTTGCTAGCCTTCTTAATGCAAAACTTGTTTAACTTATGTCTGTACTCAGATATTATTTGCTTCCGCTAACTTGTTGAATTTGAGCTTATGTATTCGAGCCCTCGAGACCCCTGGCTTGTAATATGAAGCTTGTATGACTTTAAATTGTGTCTAGAGTTGTGTTGTGATATCTTCCAGTGAGTCCCTAATCTTGGTCGTACGCATTTGTGTGTATGATTAGCGTACGATCAAATTGGGGGCGTCACAGGGCCAAGTTTTTCTATCAATTGCCTAAGAGTAATTGCCCAACAGTAATTTGTTTGCCCACCGTATGCCTACTCCATGAGAGATGCCACTAGAGAAAACTACTACCCCCGGGGTCTATTCACTTATATATTTACAAAAGCTTTCATTACCTTGCTGCCATTTATTTACTTTTAATTTATTTTGCAATTTACATTATTCAACTTTCATCTACACACTTCATTTGCTTGCAAATAACGAGTCCAAGGGGATTGACAACCCTCTTGCCCGCGTTGGGTGCAAGTGTTTGCTTCTTTTTGTGCGGTCGCTAAACACGGGGCTTACGTGCTAATCATATTGGTTCATTAACATTGGTTCTCGCTGAGCAGAATACTTATCTATACTATGCTGCATCACCCGCTTCTTTTCCCGAAAAACCCAAAGCCGATCACAAGTATTAGGAAGGATTTCTGGCACCGTTGCCGGGGAGTATCACCAACCTACTATCAAGTACCTTCGCACAAATTATCATTCACCAGTTCTACTTTTATTTGCTGTTATATTTTTCTTGCTTCATAAAAATAAAAAATACAAAAATATTTATTTTTGCTAGTTGCTAGTTTACTTCTTTGCTTGCTAGTTTACTTGTTTGCTTGCTACTATGGCTAGTTCCCCGTCGGACATGCCTTCCCCTCCTTACTTGGGAGAGGGCTCCACAATCTTGGATTTTAAGCAATTGGGTGATGATTAACTTAAAGAAGCTTGGGATAGATTATTAGAGAAACAAATGAGAGCTAATCCCAAAAGTCATATCAAATTGCTCCTTAGAAGTTTTTATGTTGGTTTATCCTTAACTGATCGACGTGTCTTGGATTCTATGTTCGAAAAAGATTTCCTTGGGAATAATGCTTTTGACACCTATGAAAAGATGAAAAACATATTTTGACAGCCCAAAATAGAAACCATTGAAGCAACCATACTGGTGTGCTTTCGTCAAACTGAGTTAATAAAAGAAACTAAGGCCATTATGGAAACCAATGTTAGAGGGTTATAAAACATGTCTACTAAAATCAATGGGAACATAGTGATGCAAAATAAGAGGTTTGATACTATGGACCAAAAGATTGATGCTCTAAGTGTTCTGAAAGATGAAATGAAAAATCTCAATAGCAAGTTGGAACAACTTGTTCTTAGTGTCAAAGATGACAACACTTGAAACTATGCAATATGCCTAGCTAGGGGCGTAAGACAATAACGCTAGTTGGGAGGCAACCTATTAGTTATTTTATTTTCTTTGTTTTCACTTTCTTTTTGTTTTTGATAACATGATTATTGGTTCTGTAATAATTATGTTTTTATGTTTATATTAGTGTTTGTGCCAAGTAAATCCTTTGGGATGACTTACATGATGAGTAGAAGTGATACGGTGCAAAAACAGAAACTTTAGCGTTCAGTGCAGAATTTCTTTGATATTACTGGAACATCTTTTTGATCTGAAATTTTTACACAGTATTTCTATACAAATTCCTGTTTTAATAATTTTTAAGAATTTTTGGAGTTATATAAGTATAGGTTCTCTACAGATCATTACAGACTGTTCTGTTTTGGACAGATTCTGTTTTTGCTTGCAGAGTTTGCTTGTTTTGATGATGCTATCGATTGTATCAGGGGGTATAAGCCATGGAGATGTTAGAACACAGTACTTTATTCAATATTAAAATAATAATCAATTTATAACAGTACCTAAAGTATTTTATATGTTTACTATACTAACGGATCTCACGAAGGTTTTGTTGAGTTTTGTGTGCTGAAGTTTTCAAGTTGGGTGCTATCACGATGGATGAAGGAATAAGGAGCGGCAAGAGCCTAAGCTTGGGTATTAACAAGGATACCCAAGGTAATATTGTAGGAAGACTCAAGCGTCTAAGCTTGGGGATGCCCCGGAAGGCATCTTCTCTTTCGTCTCAATCCATCGGTATGTCACTTGGAGCTATATGTTTATTCAACACATGATATCAGTTTTGCTTGACACGTCGTTTGCTTTAGTTTTAGTTTCCCACAATAATTGTTTTCTGGACACACCCACTTGAGAGAGACACAAGATCACCATGATTTATTAGAATACTCTTTGTGCTTCACTTATATCTTTTGAGCTTAGTCGTTGCTCTAGTACTTCACTTATATCTTTTAGAGCATGGTGGCGTATAGATTTTAAAGAAATAATTGCACTCTTATTCTTCACTTATATTTGTTTGAGAGTTAATAAATAGTGATGGCAATTTGCATGGGTTATAAGACTAGTCTAAGAATAATAGGTATTCAATGAGTGCATAATCAAAACCACATGTAACACATAAAAGAGAAATTTTGGGTTAATGATATTGATGTGGTAATATGAAAGGGCATGAGTGCATGACCATTGGTTAGTAAGAATATTGTGAATTAGAGGGTGTTAACTTGTTGTTCATCTAAATATTTTATGGCATGGTAATGATGTGTGAGCATACTTATTCCTTGTTGAAATCCTAGTGTTGTTTAAGTCGGAGGCGCGCGATGGTTAACTCCTCCCAACCTCCTCCCTAGGGTCATGCGAGTAGTACTTTGCTTCGAGAGAGCTAATAAAACCTTGCAATAAGTATGTGAGTTATTTATGACTAATGTGAATCCATGGATGTACGCACTCTCACCACCTCATATTTGCTAGCCTCTTCGGTACCGTGCATTGCCCATTCTCACCTCGAGGATCGGCGCAACCTTCACCGGTGCATCCAAACCCCTTGACATGATACGCTGTCTTGATGATACGTCTCCAACATATCTATAATTTTTGATTGTTCCATGCTATTATATTATCTGTTTTGGATGTTTTATATGCATTAATATGCTATTTTATATTATTTTTGGACTAACCTATTAATCTAGAGCCTAGTGCCAGTTTCTGTTTTTTCCTTGTTTTTGAGTATTGCAGATAAGGAATATTAAACGGAGTCCAAATGGAATAAAATCTTCGGAATAATTTTTCTTGGTCCAGAAGCAACCCAGAAGACTTGGAGATGAAGGCAGGGGAGCCACCGTGTGGCGACAAGCCATAGGGGCGTGCCCTAGGAGGGGCGCCCCCCTGGCTTGTGGCCCCACGGCAGCCCCCCTAACCCTATTCTTCGGCATATAAATTCACAAATATTCCCTGGATACCAAAGAGAGCCACGAAAATACTTTTCCGCCGCCGGAAGCCTCTGTTCCCGTGAGATCCAATCTTGGAGCCTTTTCCGGTAATCTGCCGGAGGGGGATTCGATCACGGAGGGTATCTACATCAACTCCATTGCCCCTCTGATGATGCGTGAGTAGTTTACCACAGACCTTCGGGTCCATAGCTAGTAGCTAGATGGCTTCTTATCTCTCTTTGCTCTTCAATACCATGTTCTTCATGATCTTCATGGAGATCTATCCGATGTAATACTCTTTTGCGGTGTGTTTGTCGAGATCCGATGAATTGCGGGTTTATGTTCAGATTATCTATGAATATTATTTGAGTCTTTTCTAAATTCTTATATGCATGATTTCATATCTTTGCAAGTCTCTTCGAGATATTGGTTTGGTTTGGCCAACTAGATTGGTAATTCTTGCAATGGGAGAAGTGCTTAGTTTTGGGTTCAATCTTGCGGTGTCCTCACCCAGTGACAAAGTAGGGGTAGCGAGGCACGTATTGTATTGTTGCCATCGAGGATAAAAAGATGGGGTTTTCATCATATTGCTTGAGTTTATCCCTCTACATCATGTCACCTTACCTAATGCGTTACTCTGTTCTTCATGAACTTAATACTCTAGATGCAGGCAGGAGTCGGTCGATGTGTGGAGTAATAGTAGTAGATGCAGAATTGTTTCGGTCTACTTGACACGGACGTGATGCCTATATGCATAATCATTGCCTTGGATATCTTCATAATTATTCGCTTTTCTATCAATTGCTCGACAGTAATTTGTTCACCCACCGTATTATTTGCCATCATGAGAGAAGCCTCTAGTGAAACCTATGGCCCCCGGGTCTATTTTCCATCTTATACTTTCAGATCTAAAACCAAAAATACCTTGCTGCATTATTTTTACTTTTGTTTTACTTTCCGTTCAAGCAATCTATCATATCTATCTATCTCTATCAGATCTCATCCTTGCAAGTAACCGTGAAGGGATTGACAACCCCTTTATAGCGTTGGGTGCAAGTGTTTGATTATTTGTGTAGGTACACCTATTGGGGACTTGCTTGTATCTCCTACTGGATTGATACCTTGGTTCTCAACAACTGAGGGAAATACTTATCTACTTTGCTGCATCACCCTTTCCTCTTCAAGGGAAAACCAACGCATGCTCGAGAAGTAGCACTTGCACATAAGCTTCATTATATCTTCCTCAAAACTGCCATCATACCTACCTATTATGGCATTTCCATAGCCATTCTGAGATATATTGCCATGCAACTTCCACCGTTACATCGTATGACTAGTACTTTCATTGTCATATTGCTTTGCATGATCATATAAGCTGACATAGTATTTGTGGCAGAGCCACCGTTCATCATTTTTTATACATGTTACGCTTGATCATTGCACATCCTGGTACACTACCAGAGGCATTCATATAGAGTCATACTATAGTTTTTCATATTGAGTTGTAAGTAAATAAAAGTGTGATGATCATCTTATTAGGGCACTGTCTCGGTGAGGAAAGTGTGATGGAGACAATGATTCCCCCACAAGTCGGGATGAGACTCCGGACGAAAAAAAAATTAAAAAAGAAAATAATAAATAATAAATGTGAGAAAAGAGAGAAGGGACAGTGCTACTATTTCTTTTTCCACACTTGTGCCTCAAAGTGGCACCATGTTCTTCATATAGAGAGTCTCTTGTTTTGTCACTTTCATATGCTAGTGGGAATTTTTCATTATAGAACTTGGCTTGTATATTCTAATGACGAGCTTCCTCAAATGCTCGAGGTCTTCATGAGAAAGCAAGTTGGATGCACACCCACTTTGCTTCAGTTGATCTTTCATACACTTATAGCTCTAGTGCATCCGTTGCATGGCAATCCTACTCCTCGCATTGATATCTATTGATGGGCATCTCCATAGCCAGTTGATATGCCTAGTTGATGTGAGACTTTCTTCTCCACTTTCCCCCGTTGAAACCTACCACCATATCATATTCCACCTTTGTGCTATATCCATAGTTCACGCTCATATATTGCATGAGTAATAAAAAGTTGAAGCACGTTAAAAAGTAAAATCCAATTGCCTGACATGACACCGTGGTGCTTGACATTTTTATTTATGTGGTGAAGACGGAGCCATGCTATGCTAATATGATAAAATGAATCGGGGGTGAACATTCTTTAAGGATCATTTATATTGAAACTTGATGATTAGGTTGGTTATGTTTATGATTATTACTATGTTGATGTTTATTAATTCATCATTTATCAATGATCATACCTGCAATAGATTACATGTTGGGCAGGACGTCACATCAAAAATTCTGTTTTTTATCATTTACCTACTCGAGGACGAGTCGGAATTAAGCTTGGGGATGCTGATACGTCTCCAATGTATCTATAATTTTTCATTGTTCCATGCTATAATATTATCATTCTAGGATGCTTTTTGGTATTTATTTACCAATTCATAATATTTTTGAGCACTAACCTATTAACCCAGTGCCTAGTGCCAGTTGTTGTTTTCTGCATATTTTGGCTTTTCAGGTTTACAGTACCAAACAAAGTCCAATTGCCCCGAGTTTTTTATGATTTTTTCTGGACCAAAAGAAGACGTGGAATCTTCGGGAGGAGACCGGAGGCCGCACGAGGGAGCGACCACACAACAGGGCGCGCCCAGGGGCGTTCGCGCCCTGATGTGTCGTGGATCCCCCTAACGCCTCCCGACGCCCCTCTCTCGCCTATAAATTCTAATATTGCCCCCAAACCCTGGAGAGCCTCCCGAAACAATTTTTCCGCCGCCGCAAGTCTCTGTTCCACCATGTGCCCATCGGGAGCCCTATTCTGGTGCCCTGCCGGAGGGGGGAGCTATCACAGAGGACCTCTACATCATTCTTGCTGCTCCCATGGTGATGTGTGAGTAGTTCCCTACATACCTATGGATCCGTAGTTAGTATCTAGATGGCCATCTCTCTCTCTCTCTCTTGATCTTCAATACAAAGTTCACCGCATCTTTGCGGTGATCTATTCGATGTAATCACTTTGTGCGGCGCGTTTGTTGGGATCCGATGAATTGTGGGTTTATGTTCAGATTATTCTTGAAAAATCTTTGAGTCTTCACTGAATTCTATTATGATTCTTATTTGCATGATTATAGCTTTGTAAATCTCTCTGATATATTGAAATAGTTTGCTCAACTAGATGGATATTTCTTCTGTGAGAGGGGTGCGTTGTAGTGGGTTCAATCTGGCGGTGCTCTATATCCCAGTGCCAGAAGGGGACAAGACATGTCTTTGTATTTTTGCCACTAAGGATAAAACGATGGGTTTACTTCATATTGATTGAATTCTCTTTGTCTACATCATGTCATCGTTCTCCAAGCATTACTCTGTTTGTCATGAACTTAGAACTTAGAGAGGCAAGTATAGAAGCGCTCTCGACGTGGAGTCATATTAATAGGTGCAGGAAGGAGTCGGCCTATTTGCTTATGTACGTGATGCCTATATACACATGATCATTGTCGTGAATAAATATTGCATAACTATGCGCTTTTCTATTAATTGCCCAACAATAATTTGTTTACCCACCGTAGGCCTACTACATGAGAGATGCCACTAGAGAAAACTACGACCCACGGGTCTATTCACTTATATATTTACAAAAGCTTTCATTACCTTGCTATCATTTATTTACTTTTATTTTATTTTGCAATTTACATTATTCAACTTTCATCTACACACTTCATTTGCTTGCAAATAACGAGTACAAGGGGATTGACAACCCTCTTGCCGGCATTGGGTGCAAGCGTTAGCTTCTTTGTGTACAGTCGCTGAAGACAGAGGTTGCGTGCTACTCCTATTGGTTCGATAACCTTGGTTCTGACTGAGGGAAATACTTATCTATACTGTGCTACATCATCCGCTCCTCTTCGTGGAAAACCCAACGCAGATCACAAGTATGAATGCGCGACTGTGTACACGGAGCACACGTCAGCAATAACTCGTATCAATTCAAGCCTAGAAAAAAGATAATAACCCCGGATGAAGCACCTATAACTTGTTACAATCACACGGGGGCGGTCGATCGTACAAGTGTAACCGAGGTGCGTTCATAAGCAACAGAGTAAACACTCAGCCTATGTATTTCTCATAAAAAGATAAAATTTTGTGTAATTGGTGATTTTATTTAAACACAATACTTTGACATGTTAGTTTCAATTCAAATACTAATACTATTTATATTACTTCATAATAGAATCTTAAATCATCCAAACCAAATGAATTTGAAAGCAACAGTATCAATGGTGCATGTACATGATAACTACAACAGTTGTTTGCAGAAATATCACTATAACTTTGACGTGCATGACTGAAAAAGGCTATTTGAAGAAAAACTTATGTGATATGTGAGTGTCCAATATTATAGCGATGAATTAATAGTGTATCTTCGACCACGATACAAATTAGAGATAGATTATGTTCATGCGAGGCACGTCCTCCACCAGGAGATATTGATATGTGAAAGAATTGTGCAGTCTTTGTCGCACACATAAAAATCTCCCTTCTCCATGGGCATCTCCATGACACACACGCACTCCGTCTATTTCTCTCCCTCCATCAAGGTTATAATTTGTCTTACTAACTCGTCCTATAAGTCTTTCACACAAAAGCACAAACAATATCTCTGTCGGACATGCCCACCCCTTTAATTCCACCCACGCACTATAACTCCGTCTTGCACACATATCCTTAAGGTTAAGTCGATTCCCCGGAACCATACGAATCGTTATAATGGGATTCTAGCCCTGCACCTTTTGTTTTGAGATTTTGGGAAGAGTTCCCTTACACACGCGCGCGCACACACACACACGCATTATTTCTTTCTTCATGTATTTTGGGCACTCCTACTTTGTAGATGCACTGGGTTTTTCCCCAAAGAGGAAGGGTTGTAGTAAAGTAGCAATAATTATTTCCCTCAGTTGAGAACCAAGGTTTATCAAACCAATAGGAGAATCATGCAAACAATCGTTGACAGTTCCTACACACAAGAGCATATACTTGCACCCAACACAGGCAAGAGGGTTGTCAATCCCCTTGTACTCGTTAATTGAAGGACCAAATCTGATAGTAGTAGATAGATAAATTGCAAAGTAAAATAAAAGTAAATGAATTGCAGCAAGGTACTTTAGGTTTTTTGTAATATGATTAAAGTAGATCCCGGGGCCATAGTTTTCACTAGAGGCTTCTCTCTTTTAGCATAGCATACGATGGGTAAAAAAATTACTGCTGGGCAATTGATAGAAAAGTGAATAATTATGACGTTATTCATGGCATAATTATATGCATAGGAATTACGTCCGTGACAAGTAGACCGAATCCTGCCTACATCTACTACGATTACTCCACCAATCAACCGACTCGTGCCTGCATCTATGGTATTAAGTTCGTGACAAACAGAGTAATGCTTTAAGCAAGATGACATAATGTAGACAAATTAAGACAAGCAATATGTTCAGACCCTATCGTTTTATCCTTAGTACCAAGAATACAATACGTGCCTGATACGTCTCTAACGTATCTACTTTTCCTCACTCTTTTGCCCTTGTTTTGGACTCTAATTTGCATGATTTGAATGGAACTAACCCGGATTGATGCTGTTTTTAGCAGAATTGCCATGGTGTTGTTTTTGTGCAGAAATAAAAGTCCTCGGAATGGAACGAAACTTTCTAGAGATTTATTTTGGAAAATATAAAAAATACTGCAGCCAGAAACCACTGGAGAGGGGGCCTAGGGTGCGCAGCACCCACCAGGGCGTGCCAGCCCCCTCCCGTCGCGACCTGGCGGGTGCTGGGCACCTCGTGGCCCCACTTGCCCTATCTCCGCCACTATAAATTCCTATTTTTCCAGAAAAAATAGGAGAGGAAGAATTATCGCGTTTCACGAGACGGAGCCGCCGCCACCTCCTGTTCTTCATCGGGAGGCCAGATCTGGAGCCCGTTTGGGGCTCCGAAGAGGGGAATCTTCGGTCTTCGTCATCATCAACCTTTCTCCATCACCAATTCCATCATGCTCCCCACCGGGAGTGAGTAATTTCTTCGTAGGCTTGCTGGTCAGTGAGGAGTTGGATGAGATTCATCATGTAATCGAGTTAGTTTTGTTAGGGCTTGATCCCTAGTATCCACTATGTTCTGAGATTGATGTTGCTATGACTTATCTATGCCTAATGCTTGTCACTAGGGCCCGAGTGCCATGATTTCAGATCTGAACCGTTTATGTTATCACCTCTATATCAATGTTCTTGATCCGATATTGCCTAGTCATAAGCACCTATTACGTGTTATGATCCGTCAACACCATAGTGACAATATTTGGGATACTTCGCGGTGATGACCGTTGTTTGAGGAGTTCATGTATTCACCATGTGTTAATGCTTTGTTCCGGTTCTCTATTAGAAGGATGCCTTAATATCCCTTAGTTTTCTTATGGACCCCACTGCCACGGGAGGGTAGGACAAAAGATGTCATGCAAGTTCTTTTCCATAAGCACGTATGACTATTTACGAAATACATGCCTACATTACATTGACGAACTGGAGCTAGTTCTGTATCGCCCTAGGTTATGACTGTTATATGATGAATATCATCCAACGAGTTACCGATCTAGTGCCTACGACCTTTCCACTTATTGTTCTTGCTAAGTTACTACTGTTGTTGCTACTGTTCCTACTGCTACAAAACTATTGCTACTATTGTTACCGCTACTATTGCTATTGCTACTGCTATAAAAACTATCATATTACTGTGCTACTGATCACTCTGCTGCAGATATTTAATCTCCAGGTGTGGGTCAATTGACAACTCAACTGCTAATACTCTCAAGTATTCTTTGGCTCCCCTTGTGTCGAATCTATAAATTTGGGTTGAATACTCTACCCTCGAAAACTGTTGCGATCCCCTATACTTGTGGGTTCTCAAGACCTTTTTCTGGCGCCATTGCCGGGGAGCATAGAAATATTTGTTGAGACACTTGGGATTTATATCAATTTATCGCTATGAAGAATCTCAAGGATCCAAGGACCAAGATTTTTTCCCTCTACTACGAGGGGAGGTAAGGAACTGCCATCTAACTCTGCACTTGATTCACCTTCTATTATGAGTAAGCTTGCAACACCACCACATGCTAGTAATCCAGATATGTCGCAAGTTATTGTTGATGCTGCCTCTGCTATGAATGATGCTTATGATGATGCTAGTACCATGCTTGATGATAATGTGCCACTTGGAGAATTTCTTGATGAACAAATTGCTAGATCTAAAGAAAATGAAATTGCTGAAACTGATGAAGCTTATGAAACTGATTATGATTATGAAACTCCTATTAGTCCTAGTTCTCAAAAGTTTGAAATTCCTAAGATACCTGAAGGTTATGTTATGGATGAGGAGATATCTAGAGAAATTCTTTCTTGCAAGGATAGAGACGATCTTAAGAAACTGCTATGCAATTATAAGGAAAAGACTTTCAATGCTAGAATGAAATGTGATCCTGAGTTTGCTACTTCACCTATCGGTGTTACCGATAAGGATTATGAGTTCTCTGTCGACCCAGAGTTAATTACTTTGGTCGAATCTGATCCTTTCCATGGCTATGAAACTGAAACTATAGTGGCACACCTTACTAAGCTGAATGATATAGCCACCCTCTTTACTCATGATGAGAAGATTCGCTACTATTACATTCTTAAGTTGTTTCCGTTCTCATTAAAGGGTGATGATAAGACATGGTACAATACTCTTGCTCCTGGTTGTGTGCGTAGTCCCCAGGATATGATCTACTACTTCTCTCAAAAATATTTTCCTGCTCATAAGAAACAAGCTGCCTTACAGGAAATATTTAACTTTGTGAAAATTGAAGAAGAGAGTCTCCCACAAGCTTGGGGGAGGCTTCTCCATTTGCTTAATGCTTTGCCTGATCATCCTCTCAAGAAAAATGAAATACTTGATATCTTTTATAATGGACTAACCGATGCTTCTAGGGACTTCCTAGATAATTGTGCTGGTTGTGTTTTCAAGGAACGAACTGTTGAACAAGCTGAGGAATTATTGAATAACATATTGAAGAATTATGATGATTGGACTCTTCCCGAACCACCGCCTAAACCCACTCCGAAGAAGAGGGGTATCTTATTTCTCAATCCTGAAGATATGCAAGAGGCAAAGAAATCTATGAAGGAAAAAGGTATTAAAGCTGAGGATGTTAAGAATTTGCCACCTATTGAAGAAATACATGGCCTTGACACACCACCACCTCCATAGGTGGTAGAGGTAAATTCTTTATTAAAGTTTAATGAAAGTGACATCCCTCAAAATAAGCCTCCTAGTCAATGCTTATATGAGTTTGATAACTATATTATGAAGCAAGATCATTTCAATGCTCATGTTCTGAAACATTTGAAATACAATTGTGATATGATTGCTCGCTTGCGTGACTTGCTATTTAGAATCAGTAATGATGTTAGAGGTGTAGGAAAGCATGCCCCTATGGTTGAAACCCAATTAGAACAAGTAGCTAAGTCTCAAAAAGAATCTCTTGATGAAATGAATAGTAATATGCATGACTTTGCTGCTAGAGTAGTAACTAGAGGAGGTAGAATGACCCAAGAACCACTTTATCCTGAGGGTCATCCTAAAAGAATTGAACAAGACTGTTAGAGAATTAATCCTGATGCACCTAGTCCTTCTAAGAAGAAAAAGAAAAAGAAAATGATAGGACTTTGCATACCTCTAGTGAACCCGAGACACAAAAACCTCCTGATAATAATGATGTCTCTATTTCCGATGCTGAAACTCAATCTGGTAGTAAACATCAACCTAGTGATAATGATGATGTTCACGATGATGCTCAACCTAGTAATGATAGAGAACCAGATAATGATGTTGAAATTGAGCCTGCTCCTGATCTTGATAACCCACAACCTAAAAATAAATGTTATGATAAGAAAGACTTTGTGGCTAGGAAACATGGTAAAGAAAGAGATCCATGGGTTCAGAAACCCACGCCATTTCCACCTAAGCCATCTAAGAAAAAGGATGATGAAGAATTTGAGCACTTTGCTGAAATGATTAGGCCAGTCTTTTTGCGTACCCATTTGACTGATATTTTGAAGATGGCCCCTTATGCAAAGTATATGAAAGACATCATCACAAATAAAAGAAAGATACCTGAAGCTCAAATCTCCACTATGCTTGCTAGTTATTCTTTTAAGGATGGAGTACCTAAAAAACTTGGAGATCCTGGAATACCAACTATACCTTGCTCCATCAAAAGAAACTATGTTAAAACTGCTTTGTGTGATTTGGGAGCCGGTGTTAGTGTTATGCCTTTCTCCTTATATAAAAGACTTGATTTGAATAAAATCACACCCACCGAGATATCACTGCAAATGGCTGACAAATCAACGGCCATACCTATTGGTATTTGTGAGGATGTGCCCATTGTTGTTGCAAATGTTACTATCTTAACGGACTTTGTTATTCTTGAGATGCCCGAGGACGACAACATGTCGATTATCCATGGTAGACCCTTTTGGAATACTGCAAGGGCTGTTATTGATTGCAATAAAAGAAAAGTCACTTTTCGTATCAATGGTAATGAGCATACGGTGCACTTTCCGAAGAAACAATTTCAAGTGAATGGTATAAATGTTATTGAAGAATCTCCGACCATCACTATTGGAAGTTTTCAATTACCTCTACCTACTGCCAAAAAGAAATATGATATACTTATTGTAGGGGATATGCACATCCTCATTGCGGTAACTTAGTGTTTTACGAAAGTTCTTCGGTTTCATGCTAATCGGAAGTGGTTGTTAATAAGTCTTGATCAACCTTAATCATTTTTTAGAGGTATGACGTCGATGAATCTAGTAAGCACAACTCTCTGTTCCCACCTTTTCTTTTCTGTTTTAGTTAGTTGAATAAAATAAAATGCCATGTTTATCTTGTTTTCTGTTTTCTCCGTGCAATAAAAAATGACCCAAAAATAAAAATTCTCAGAATGCCCTGAAAATTTAACATGAATTTTTCCTGAATATTTAAGAATATTTGGTGCAAATAACACCTGAGGGGAGTGCACAGGGTGCTCAGCACCCAGCAGGGCGCAACAGCACCACCAGGCGCGCCCTGGTGGGTGGTGGCCCCCACATAAGCCCCCTCACTTATCCCTTTAGCCCACCTTGTCACCTACCTCCAGCAAAAAAATCACCACGGCCACCTTTTTCGTGTTCTTGCTCTCAAACCCGCGAATTTCGATCTCTTTGCTCGAAGCTCCGTTTCCGAAACTGTTTGGAGGGATTGCTACTTGGTATGTGACTCCTCCATTGCTCCAATTAGTTTTTGTTTTAGTAGGTTATTTTTAGAGTAATTAGCTACTCTTGGTGCTGCTGTAGATGTGCTTGCATGTTGAATTCTTAGAATTCTAAGTAGTTTGAATGCTCAATATGGCCTCTATGCATGCTTAGGAGTAGTTGCTAACAATCTTACAAAGTTTTGTTGACAATTTTTTGTGGACTAAAAATTTTCAGAAAATTTTATAGGAATAAAATGAATATCTTTAGGAAGTTCTCCTCCAAGAAAAATGCCAAGGGAGTCATTGGGGAATCATCGGACAATGACCTTCACACTCCAAGAAAGGTGGAGGTGCGGCCGTGCGAATGGCCGCATGATGCCTTCCTGGAGGAGGCCGGGATCCATCAAGAGTTCTCTCAGTTTCTCGCAAACGCTGGGTTAACCGAGTTCCTCGCAGATAAGTGTGACCAATATCACATCCTTACAAATTCCTTTGCGCAAAGTTTTACTTATCTTGGGAGGAACAACCCTCCTGAAGTGCAGTTTAGTCTCTATGCTGAACCCCACACATTATCGCTAGCTGACTTCTGTAACATATGCTTGATTCCTTCTGATGGGGACTTGAGAGAACCTAGTCCATCTGAGTTTGGGGATTTTCTCCTCGCATTAACCGTGGGTGAGGATAGAGGCGCGTCGAAGGCCACTGCGATTAGCTTATAGTTTCCCTCAGTACATTATTTTGCCTTAGTCATCACTAAGTGTTTAACCGCTAGCGAGAAGGTCAGCTCACTCAGTGCTCCTGACCTCGCTATTTTACGACGTGCACTTTATGAAGATCACACCTTTAGTATGGGGGCTATTATTGCCCGGCGCACTCTCCACGTGATATTCACTATAACTTAGTATTTAGCAAGGAAACACGTGATATTATCCCGTTGCCTGCACCTGCTTTGTTTGATCCTATTGCCAGGAACGGATACAGGATTATGCCAGATGACATTACAGCTTACCGGAACAACTTAGCAGCTGCTGAGGAGGACCACCAGGGGTGGGATGCTCAGGTGCTGCCTCAGCCTCACTATGACTTGGGATCGGACGGCTACTACGGATGGTGATTACCAAGCTAGGCCAAAAGCCTAAGCTTGGGGGAGTACGTATTTCCACCGACATTACATTCATGTTCGCACATTTCATTCCAGTTGTCGGTGTTCATACTTCTTCATTGTAATATCCATGTTAGATTTGTTTTCTCGCTTTCTTCTTGTGTGTTTGAAAAACTTTGAGAAAACCCAAAAATATTTCCTACTTCTTTTTAGTTTTTCTTTCTAGCTTGGTTAATTGCTGCATCAAAAGAAAACCCAAAAAGATTTCTTGCTTCTTCTTTTACTTGTTGGGACCTATCCCGTGTAAATAGTTTTTCTCGTTTTAGTTTTTCTTCTTTGTTTAGCTTCCTTCAAGAAAAACCAAAAACTCCAAAAATATTTCAGTGTGTTTCTCTGAAATTCTTTTCTTTTTACTTGAGTTGTACCGAGGAGAAGACCACGATGAAATTGTTGAATGGTTCTCATCTGCATTATTGTTTATATGACAAAAAACCCATATTACCTTGTCTTCTCCTCTTGAATAAAATGTTTGCAGATTCCAGCTTAGTCCACGACATTCTTGCACTATTATTATCTTCTTATCGTTCGGTCGTGCAAGTGAAAGGCAATAATGACGACATTTGATGAATTGACTGTGGCAGAGAAAGGCGGGTATGAACTCAACTTGTTTTTGTTTTTGTAAATATGTTTAACCTAGTATCCCTTGATTCGGCTCATTATGATCAAACATGTTTGCAATGACCATTAGAGATTATAGTTGTTCATGCCATGCTTAAGTAGCTAGGAGTGGATAATGATTTATCTTGGGTGTCAACATGCATTAAAATGGTTGTGATGCGATATGATGATATGGTATCCTCCTCTGAATATTTCAAGTGGCTTGACTTGGCACATGTTCACTCATGTAGTTGAATCAAAACCAACATAGCCTTCATGATATTTATGTTCATGGTGTCCATATCCTACTCATGCTAGTATTCAATGTTGATTATATGTAATGCATGTTCATGACCGTCTTCGCTCTCTAGCTGGCCACTTCTCAATCTAATTGCTAGCCTTCGCCTGTATTAATCGGGAACACTGCTTGTGCATCAAAACCCCTAAACCAAGTTATGCCAGATGAGTCCACCATACCTACCTATATGCGGTATTACCCTGCCGTTCCAAAGTAAATTTGCATGTTCCACCTCTAAAATTTCAAATGCACATATGTTTTGTGTGTCTGGACCGCTCATTGTGCGACAGGGGGTGGTCACTATCTTCTATGCTAAGCGGGTTATTCTCATGACGAGTGTTTATTCACTTGTCCTTACACGAGAGGGGCGGTAATATGGATTCCCAGTCCCGAAATCAAAAATCAAAAATAATTAAACAAAACTCCCCCAGGAATGTTGTTGGTTTGGACAGTACCCATGGATGCGGCTGGCCGTGGAGTGTGATTGTTGGTGGAGGGGAAGTAAACCTTTACTTTTACCGCTTGGGAACCGCCGCTAATTTGTTTAGCATGGAAGATATTGATAACTCTTGGTCGTGACGTTGACAGGAAGGGTGTACCTCCCAAAATTATATCTATCTCTGTTTTAAACTTTGAGCTCTGGCACCGCTGCAAATCCATGCTTCCCTCTGCGAAGGGACTATCTATTTACTTTTATGTTGAGTCATCACCTTCTCAAATAAGCGCCAGACTTGAGAGCACTATTGTCATCCTCATGCATTGTGTATAGTTGATGTTGGGTGCAGCATGACTGGATCTCTTCTACCACGAATTATAATGTTTAGTCACTGCTTGAACTTCGGAGGTGCTCTGCATTTATGTTTTGCGGTCTCTGAAAGGGCTAGCGAGATACCACTATTGTTATATTGTATCACGATTGTTTTGCCAAAATGTTGGCGCTTGAGATATCTTATTATTGCTCGCTAGTTGCTTATGTTATTAATATGAGTAAATGTAATTCCTCAGAGTTATTGTTGACATGGTTAGTCATAATCTTTGCTGAAAACCTGGGTGCTACTTAAGCATATATATGTAAACAAGAACAAAAGAGTTCATAAAAGTTTTTCTTTATCACTTTCAGTTTGTCAACTGAATTGCTTGAGGATAAGCAAAGGTTTAATCTTGGGGGAGTTTATACTTCTCCAACGTATCTACTTTTCCTCACTCTTTTGCCCTTGTTTTGGACTCTAATTTGCATGATTTGAATGGAACTAACCCGGATTGACGCTGTTTTTAGCAGAATTGCCATGGTGTTGTTTTTGTGCAGAAATAAAAGTTCTCGGAATGGAACGAAACTTTTTGGAGATTTATTTTGGAAAATATAAAAAATACTGGAGCCAGAAACCACCGGAGAGGGGGCCCAGGGTGCGCAGCACCCACCAGGGCGCGCCAGCCCCCTCCCGGCGTGCCCTGGGGGGTGCTGGGCACCTCGTGGCCCCACTTGCCCTATCTCCGCCACTATTAATTCCTATTTTTCCAGAAAAAATAGGAGAGGAAGAATTATAGCGTTTCACGAGATGGAGCCACCGCCACCTCCTGTTCTTCATCGGGAGGCCAGATCTGGAGCCCGTTTGGCGCTCCGGAGAGGGTAATCTTTGGTCTTCGTCATCATCACCTTTCTCCATCGCCAATTCCATGATGCTCCCCACCGGGAGTGAGTAATTTCTTCGTAGGCTTGCTGGTCGATGAGGAGTTGGATGAGATTCATCATGTAATCGAGTTAGTTTTGTTAGGGCTTGATCCCTAGTATCCACTATGTTCTGAGATTGATGTTCCTATGACTTTGCTATGCCTAATGCTTGTCACTAGGGCCCGCGTGCCATGATTTCAGATCTGAACTGTTTATGTTATCTCCTCTATATCAATGTTCTTGATCCTATCTTGCCTAGTCATATGCACCTATTACGTGTTATGATCCGTCAACCCCATATTGACAATATTTGGGATACTTCGCGGTGATGACCGTAGTTTGAGGAGTTCATGTATTTACCATGTGTCAATGCTTTGTTCCGGTTCTCTATTAAAAGGAGGCCTTAATATCCCTTAGTTTCCTTATGGACCGCCACGGGAGGGTAGGACAAAAGATGTCATGCAAGTTCTTTTCCATAAGCACGTATGACTATTTACGGAATACATGCCTACATTACATTGACAAACTGGAGCTAGTTCTGTATCGCCCTAGGTTATGACTGTTATATGATGAATATCATCCAACGAGTTACCAATCCAGTGCCTACAACCTTTCCACTTATTGTTCTTGCTAAGTTACTACTGCTGTTGCTGCTGTTCCTACTGCTACAAAACTATTGCTACTACTGTTACCGCTACTGTTGCTATTGCTACTGCTATCAAAACTATCATATTCTGTGCTACTGACCACTCTGCTACAGATATTTAATCTCCAGGTGTGGTTGAATTGATAACTCAACTGCTAATACTCTCAAGTATTCTTTGGCTCCCCGTGTGTCGAATCTATAAATTTGGGTTGAATACTCTACCCTCGAAAACTGTTGCGATCCCCTATACTTGTGGGTTATGAGTGCCTCGGAACCCCTGCTGTCACTGGGTGAGGACACCGCATGATTGAACCTACTATATGCACAACTTCCACAGAAGATCGATAGATCAACTTGGCCAATGAAAACCCATAGATCAGAAAGCATTACATAGCTATATAAATCACACATAATAAATTTTAGAATTGACTCAATTACTTTCAATGAAAAATCTGATCATTAACCCACAATTCATTAGATTGCAACGAACACACCGTAAAAGAAGATTACATCAGATAGATCTCCAAAGAGAACATGGTATTGAAGATCAAAGAGAGAGAGAGAGAGAGAGAGAGAGAGAGAGAGAGAGAGAGAGAGAGGAAGCCATCTAGCTACTAGCTATGGATGTGCAGGTCTGTGGTGAACTACTCACGCATCATCATAGAGGCAGCAAGGTTGATGTAGATGGCCTTCGTGATTGATTCCCCTTCCGTCGGAGTACCAGAAAAGGTCTACAAATGGGATCGTAGAAGAACAGAGGCTTGTGGTAGCGGAGAAAGTGTTTCGGGTGCTTCTCTATTGGTTTGGGAATATTTGGTAATTTATAGAGGTGGAATTAGGTCAAACAGAGTTGCGTGGGAGTCACGATCTTGGGAGGCACGCCCTACCCACCCGGGCACGCCCTATGAGCTCGTGGCTCTCCCATACGTCTTCTGGCCTCCCCCCGAACCTTCTAGGGTCCCTCTTGGTCTAGAAAAAATCATCATAAAGTTTCATCGTGTTTGGACTTTCTTTGGTATTGATTTTCTGAAAAGTCCAAAACACGCAAAAAAATAGGAACTGACACTGGGCAGTGGGTTAATAGGTTAGTCCCAAAGAATGATATAAAATATCATATAAAACATCCAAAATTGATAATACAATAGAATGAAACAATCAAAAATTATAGATACTTTGGAGACATATCAACTACTCACACATCGTCGGAGGTGCAGCAAGGTTGATGTAGAAGCCCTCCATGATCGATTCCCCCTCCGGCAGGGTGCCGGAAAAGGCCTCCAGATGGATTGCGGAAGAAAAGAGACCTACAGCAGCGGAAAATTTGTTTCGGGTTGCTCTCTCGGGGTTTCAGAATATTTGGGGATTTATATAGTTGGAATTAGGTCAGACGGTGACACGAGGGGCCCACAAGACATCAGGGCGCGCCCCCTGGCCATGCCCTATTGTCTTGCCATCTTCTCATTTCACGTCTAGTCTCCTCCCGAAGCTTCTAGGGTCCCACTTGCCGAGAAAAAAATCGTCAAAAAAAATCATAGCGTTTGGACTCCGTTTGGTATGGATCTTCTAGGAAACCAAAAACAGGCAAAAAAACAATAGTTGACACTAGGCATTGGGTTAATAGGCTAGTCCCCAAAAATGATATAAAATTGCATAAAAAGTATCTACGATTGATAATATAATAGCACGAAACATTCAAAAATTATATATACGTTGGAGACGTATCAGTAGGCGGCTGTGCCAGTTGGTCCATGACGTCGACCTGCGGCCCTGCATCGAAGATAGTCTCCAGACGGTGTTTGCGACCGCCTGGATCCTAGCCTATGCCGATACCACCTTCGCCTCTATGTTGCACAATATGATCGTCCAAACCATTGATAGGTTGACCGTCGTAAAGAGCGCATGTACGAATCTTGATAGCCCATAAGTATAGGGGATCGTGACAGTCTTTGAGGCTAGTATTTCACCCAAATTTGTTGATTCGACACAAGGCGGGCCAAAGAATATTTATGAGTCTTAGCAGTTGAGTTGTCAATTCAACCACACCTGGAAATAATATCTATGAAACAAAATATTTAGTAGCATAGTAGTTTGATAGTTTTGATAGTTTCAGTAACAGTAGCAATAGTAGAAGGAATTGTAACAGTTTGTAATGATTGTAACATCAGCAGCAGTAGTAACTTAGCAAAGATCAATATGAGAAAAGCGTAGAAATTCGATCATCGATGGATATTTATGTTGGATGACATTCATCATGTAGCAGTCACAACCTAGAGCGATAAACAATAGCTCCAATTAATCAATGTAATGTAGGCATGTATTCCGTATATAGTCATACATGCTTATAATAAGAAATTGCATGGCATATTTTGTCCTACCCTCTCATGGCAGTGGGGTCCAAAGGGAAACTAAGTGATATTAAGGCTTCTTTTTAACAGAGAACTGGAACAAAGCATTAACACATGGTGAATACATGAACTCCTCATACCATAGTCATCACGGGAGATGATCCTAACTTTTGTCACTTTGGGTTCTACAGATCATAACACTTAATAGATGCATATAACTTGCAAGACGGGATCTAAAACACTCTCATATTCATGGAAACATAATAGGTTTAGATCTAAAATCATGGCACTCAGGACCTAGTGACAAGCATTAAGCATGGCAAAGTCATAGCAACATCAATCTCAAAACATAGTGGATACTAGGGATCAAGCCCTAACAAATTGACTCGATTACATGACAAATATCATCCAACTCCATCACTGTCCAGCAAGCCTACAAAGGATTTACTCACTCCTGGCAGTGAGCATCATGGAATTGTTGATGAAGAAAGGTTGATGATGACGACGGCGACGAATCCCCCTCTCTGGAGCCCCAAACGGACTCCAGATCAGCCCTCCCGATGAAGAACATGAGGTGGCGGTAGCTCCATCTCATAAAACACGATGAAAGTTTATCTTTGATTTTTTTCTCCGCAAGATGGTATTTATGCAGTTGGAATTAGGGCAAACAAAGGCTCGTGGGACCCATGATCTCATAGGGCGCGCCCTAGGGGGCGCCCCCTGAGCTCTTGTGCCGAGGTACGACAATCTATTTGACCGACAAGGCCCCTTTGCGGTTCTGCTTAGGGAATCGACGTGCACAAAGAGCGGAAATAGCAGTCAACGCAGCGGATTTAACCAGGTTCGGGCCACCATGAGGTGTGAAATCCTAGTCCTGCTTTGGTGGATTATGAGTGTTTTTCCTAGTTACAGAGGGCGCGGCTTGCCGACAAGGGTGCACGTGAGCGCAGCTACTACGTGCAAAAGGACAGAGAGTCGACCCTTGTGAATGTTGCCATGGGCCTCCTTTTATAGGGAAAGGGGTTACCATAGTGGCAAAACAATAAAAATACTATGCGGGTAGTGGCTATAGCGTCGAATACCTACCCCTGACGACTTGGGACAAACGCATTAAATGCACCGTGAGGTGTCACGCCGGCGCCGTCTCCCGACAAGGATGGCCTCTCCTTCTGTGTCATCCACCTAGCTACCTCTTATTCCTTCGCCACGCCATCGGGACGGGTGTCAATAAAGGTGGATTAATCCTCCGGAGATGCCACGTGCCCCGACAGGCTCTACCTAACCGCCTGCCCGCTCAACACCTCCTCGACAAGTGACAATTAGCTTGATGAGGTGGAGTGGTGGCTTGGTAGTGGGAGCCTGGCGACACAGAGCTTGCCGGGTCTTCTCCTGTCGACAAGGTGGCTTGCCGATAGCTTGATCTTCTATTAGTTGTGTCTTGAGCGCAGTTGTCCTCCAGCAAGGTTTGCCGGTCAAGATGCTACTATCGTCTATGCACAAGTCAGGGTACTAAAGGACCCATTCCTTAGTACACTGATAGGAGCCCCTGGGCCTGGGCCACACTTGCGTCTGTGACGTTATTGGTCTAGGCCCAAAACAGTGCACAGACACACGTGTCGGGGAGTTACTGCATGCAATGATGCCTTTTACTGTCTACCCACGATGCACATTAAATGCGGAGTGTGGAAGAGGTGGAGCGAAAAGGTGCCCGGGTCATGCGCCTAAAAAGACGTGGTCACGTCAGGCTGAGAGAGCCAGCCTCTACACCTCCCTCCTTATAAAAAGGGTATTTGTAGAGGCGCTGCTCGTGTTAGCCTAGTCGTTCCCCCATCTTGCCGCCGCTGTTGTCTTCAACTTTGCGTAGAGCAAAACACTTCCGTCGCTTCATCGTCCCCGCGCACTTCGGCCATCAACATTCCCGAGCCCACCATGGCACCTAAGAGGTCCAAGCAGGCCGCTGCTCCGGCCAAGGAGAAGAAGGCCAAGAAACCTCTCGACGCCGAGGCGGAGGCGAGGAAGGAGGCCATCGCGGTGACACGGAGATCCTACATCGTCTTCTATCCATACATGCTGACCAGCCATGACCTCGTCACACGGTATGCATACATGTGGGGGAAGGACACCACAACGCACCCCGCGTCGGTGGTGCTCCCCGGCAAAACCATGCCCATTGCGGAGAAGTACCCATTTCTCATGGCGTACTTCTACTGCGGGCCAGTCCCCCTTTTCTCTGCCTATTTCACCAAGCTGATGCTGACGTACGAGTTCAGGCTCTTAGATTTTACTCCAAATGCCAACACTACGTTGTCGGTCTTCACACATAAGTGTGAGAATTTTGTTGGCGTAGTGCCCAATGTGGCCTTGTTCCGACACTACTTCTACCTACGCATAAAAGGAGATGCCTTCTCCGACGGTGTCACTGAGGGATCACTAGAAGAGTGTCTAGAGGCGGGGTGAATAGACTACTAGCAGGAAATTAAAACCTAACCTTTTCCCAAGTTAATTGGTTGGCAGATTTTAACAGTTTTAGCAAGTCTAGCAAGTCTAACAGCCCTACACATGCATGTCAACAAATATGGCAGTGGAAATTAAGACATTGCACATGAAGTAAAGAGTTGAGATAGGTAGATCAAACGCAATTGGAGACAAAAGGATTTTTCCCGTGGTTCCGATTGGTGGTGCTATCGTACGTCCACGTTTATGGAGTCTTCAACCCACTGATGGTAACGGTCGCGAGAGTCCATGGAGGGCTCCACCCATAAGGGTCCACGAAGTAGCAACCTTGACTATTCCATAACGGCTTCCGTCCACGAAGGACTAGCCTCGCTATGGGTACATCTTCACGAAGTAGGTGATCTCCTTGCCCTTACAAACTTCTTGGTTCAACTCCACAACACGATGTAGGAGGCTCCCAAGCGACACCTAACCAATCTAAGAGGTACCACCCTCCAAAAGGTAATAGGCTCGGCAATGATGATGAACTCGTTGCTCTTGGGCTTCAAGATGATAGACTCCTCAACACACAATCACTCTCTCACTGATTTGGCTTGGTGGAAGAGATGGGATTGGTGGAAAACAACTTGGGGAGGCTTGAAATCAAGATCCATATGGTTGGAGTGGATGATCTTGACCTCAACACAAGGGTAGGTGGCTCTCTCTCAGAAAACTGGATGGGGCAAGTATGGAATAGTTCCGAGTGCTTCTCTTCGAGTGGGTGGTGGTGAAGGGGTATATATAGGCATCCCCAAAAATCCAACCGTTACACACAAAATGACCAACTCGGTGACACCGATGTGTTAATCTCGGTGGTACCGAAGTGACCAAAAGGTGGCAACTTTTGAATCTCGGTGAGACCGATATAGGAAACTCGGTTGCACCGATAAGGTGACCAACGGTCAGATTGCCCATTCTCGGTGACGCCGATCCAACAATCTTGGTGGTACCGATATTGTGAATTTGCGTAACAGAAAGTTGGCAACCTAAACTCGGTGGCACCGAAGCAGAATCGGTTGCACCGAAAAGCTAGGGTTTGGCTTAGGTCTGTCTGAGTATGGGAATCGGTGGCACCGAGTGGAAAGTGTTGGTTGCACCGATTTTGGATATTTGACTTTGGACAGACTTTTGTGGAAGAGCTTGTGGGTGTTTTTGGTGACTATCACTTGTGCACGTATGAGCATTTTGTTCAGCAACAATACCTTACCCCCTTTTAATAGTATTGGCTTTCCTATGGACTCAAAGTGATTTCTCACAAAGTAAAATGTAGAGTCCTCTTGCTTGAAGCTTTGCCAATCCATTTCCTTGCATCTTGGGGTATCTCCACAATCTGCACAATCCTTTTGCCAGCCCTCTCTGTGGACTTTATCTGAAATACACCAGGTAAAAGTATTAGTCCAAGAGACAATGTATGTTGTCATGAATTATCAAAACCACCAAGGGAGCATGTTGTGCTTTCAATCACCCCCTTTTTGGTAATTGATGACAACATACAATCAAAGCTTCAAATAAAGATATGCATGGATATAATGAAGACTTTGAGATACACATGACTTAGATTTGCTCCCCCTAAATGTGTGATTCCTTTAAAGGATATTTGCTTTGGAATGCATGGACACACATATAGTAGAAGGGATATAAGAAATCATGTGTATCTTGGCTATATGCATCAAATATATGTGAATGAGATGTATCCTTGTTCAAGACTTCACTCTTGCAAACAATATGTGCAAGAAGCAGGAGATCATCTTGATCAAAGATATGATGCATATACTTACCTTGAGTTCTTGAGTATTCTTGTAGTAGAAGTACACTTGAGAAAACAATGTTAGGAAACACAAGAGTATTCTACTAAGCAAAGGCAATAGAACTCAAAAGTACCAAGATATGGAGAACATATAGAAGATAGTATTCCTTAAGATTGATATGTCTCCAAGATCATTTAGAACTTTCTCACCTTAGATATGAAACTAGTAGGTCATCCTCTCCCCCTGAATCTTAGCATGCAGATATTGGGATTGGATAGGGTGAGAAACATCTAAGATGATCACAAAACAAACACATTTTCTCCCCTTACTTTGGTATTCTCAGCTTGTTTATAAAAGTAAGCATAATATCTGCTCCCCCCCTTGATATTATATCTCCCCCTTTGCATAAGCATGTATCTCCCCCTTTAGCATGAAGCTTTGTTATTCTCCCCCTTTGGCATTAATTTCCAAAAAGGTCAAACACAGGAACAGATACAGGGATCATTGACTAAGAAGGGATCCTCGAGAACAAGGGTCATTGAATGTAGGGTTCATAGAAAAGAAAATTGAGGGAATCATTGAAAATAATTTCTCTCCCTTTGAGATTTTGTAAGACTTCTCCTCCTTCGAGTTTGGGATCCTTGAATAAAGAATTTCTCCCCCTAAGAGATTTTTTTTAATAAGAAGGGATCATCGAAGTAATAAAATCATCACTTGTAAGATCACAGAAGAAACATAGATTTGCAACTGCTAACACAAATAAGAAAAGAAAACAAATCGGTAACTCCGAGACAGATAAATCGGTGGTACCGAAATTTTGTGGTGCAGCTCATCTGCTAATTTGGTAGAACCGAGTTATTTGTATCGGCGGCTCCGAGGCTAAAACAGAAACTTGGCAATGGGATTTTGAAATAACACAGAGTCAAAAGAAATTTTCAAGAGAAATTTTCAAAAGAAATGCAAAAGTTTTTACAAGAGAATGTCAACTAGAGAAGATTTGAGTGGTTCCAAGAAATCTTGCAAAATAGAGAATGAACCATCCAAAATACTTAACTAGATGATGGGCGGTGACTAGGTCACCTATATTAGAGTATATTGACTTAGCAGCCAAGCAAGAATACTTGATCATAGGTCATACTCTACGTTAAGCTCAAAATGGGGTTACCATTTTTCGATTAAGCATTTGAATGTTTTCATATCTCTTGAGTTGCTTTAGCTCATGACTTGGAGTAAAGCCTTTTCAAGGATATGAGTACATACCTTTGAGTGACGTTGATGACGTGGCTTGTAGGTGAACTTGTTGAGGATGCTCGAGGTTGATGAAGGTCATCTTGAGTTGGGAGCAATCCTTCTCGTTTTAGTACACTTGTCACCTACATAGGTTAGTCATGCAAGGAAGAACAATAGATATATCCATTTGACATGATACCAATTGAGATTTAGCGAATATGATCACATCAAGTATATGTCAAGGATATGGTTGAGTTGTCTTCTTCCTTCCATCATCGAGAGGGGTTGTGGATACTTGGTCATGAAAAGATTGCTTATGATTTGAGTTGATGGCAATCTTGTGGAATGAAAATCTTCCAAGTACCTACAAAAGGTTAGATGCAATGCAAGGGAGCATAGAATTCCATGGCACAAGATAACATGTTAGGAGTACATGGAAATATCAAGAAAGCTCATGCCCTTGCATGCAAACGAGTGAGTCTAGCTCAAGTTTGAAGCATCAATGATGTTCAACTCACTCCTCAAATAACAAAATGTTTTCTCATCAAGTGGCTTAGTAAAAATATCAGCCAATTGCTTGTTGGTGCGAACATGCTTAAGATCAATATCTCCTTTGGCAACATGATCACGACTGAAATGATGTCTAACTTGAATGTGTTTAGTTCAAGAATGTTGCACAGGATTATGACCAATTTTAATAGCACTTTCATTGTCACAAAGTAATGGAACATTTCTAACATGGATTCCATAATCCTTAAGCGTTTGTGTCATCCATAGTAATTGCGCACAACAAGATCTAGCAGCAATATACTCAGCTTCGGCAGTAGATAGAGATACCGAGTTTTGTTTCTTGGAGGACCAAGACACAAGAGATCTACCCAAAAATTGACAAGTACCCGAGGTGGATTTTCTATCAACCTTGTCACCGGCATAGTCCGAATCGGAATAACCAACAAGGTTAAAGGAAGATCCCTTGGGATACCAAATGCCAAAGTTTGGTGTTTGTATCAAATATCTCACAATACGTTTCACGGCCAAAAGATGACACTCTTTAGGTGCAGCTTGATATCTAGCACACATGCAAACACTAAGCATAATATCGGGACGAGAGGCACATAGATATAGCAATGAACCAATCATAGATCGATAAACCTTTTGATCAACCGGTTCATCCTCCTTGGTAAGATCAACATGTCCACTAGTAGGCATGGGTGTTTTCATACCTTTGCACTCCTGCATGTTGAACTTCTTGATCAAGTCCTTGGTATACTTAGTTTGAGAGATGAAAGTTCCTTCTTTCGTGTGCTTGATTTGCAAACCAAGAAAGTATTTCAGATCGCACATCATGGACATCTCATACTTCTCGGACATCAACCTTCCAAATCTTTCACTAAATTTTGGGTTAGTAGATCCAAAGATAATATCATCCACATAGATTTGACACACAAATAATTCACCATTAACTCTCTTAGTGAATAAGGTTGCGTCAATTTTACCAATTTCAAATCCTTTTTCAATGAGAAACTTCGTTAAGCATTTGTACCAAGCACGAGGGGCTTGCTTAAGACCATAAAGAGCTTTACGAAGCTTGTAAACATGATTAGGTTTCTTAGGATTCACAAAACCAGGTGGTTGCTTAACAAAGACTTCTTCTTCAATCTCACCATTTAAAAAGGCACTTTTAATGTCCATTTGATAAAGCGTGATATCATGGTGATTAGCATAAGCAAGAACAATGCGAATAGCTTCAAGTCTAGCGACGGGGGTGTAAGTCTCACCGTAGTCCATACCTTCGACTTGCGTATATCCTTGGGATACGAGACGAGCCTTGTTCCGTACGACTGGACCGTCTTCGTCTTGCTTGTTCCGAAACACCCATTTTGTTCCGATGATGTTTTGCTCATCCTTGGGCTTTTCCACGAGTGTCCACACTTCGTTCCTCTCGAAGTTGTGAAGATCTTCATGCATCGCGTTCACCCAATCCGCGTCTTCAAGAGCTTGTTCTACCTTCAAGGGCTCAATACTAGATATGAAAGAATAATGCTCACAAAAGTTAGCTAGACGAGTTTTAGAGCGAGTGATTCTCCCTGTTTGTATATCACCAAAGATTTGGTTTAGGGGATGGTTCTTGGTCACTTGTGCTCGAACTCGGGTCAGCTTCCGATTGTTGGATGGTGGAGCTTCTTCTTCATCATCATCTCCTTCGTCTTCGTTGTTGTTGAAGGTGTCGTTTCCTTGAGGTGGTGGTGAAGGAGGTTGTGGTGGATCTTCATGATGCATTTCCTCCTCTTCATCATCTTGTCATGTACCGCTTGTGGATGCCTTCATGTCATGTTGTGGTTCACCTTGACGTGAAGTAGGGGCTTCCACTTGAGTTGATGAAGTACTTTCCTTCACCTCCATGGGACGAATCTTGCCAATGGACAAGTCTTGGATAGCTTTCGAAGGGTCCTTATCACCTGCATCATTTGGCAATTGTTCGACTTGCGAACCATTAGATTCATCAAACTTCACATCTACCGTCTCTTCAACTTTTCGAGTGAAGTTGTTGTAGACACGGTAAGTCTGAGAGTTCGATCCGTAACCAAGTAGGAATCCTTCATGAGATTTAGGAGAAAATTTAGTACGACGATGCTTATCAAGAATGTAGCACTTTGAGCCGAATACCCGAAAGTATCCAACTTGGGGTTTGTTACCGGTGACTAGCTCGTATGCCGTTTTACCGAGAAGCTTGTGCAAGTAAAGTCGGTTTGTGGCATGACATGCTGTTTCCACGGCTTCTGCCCAAAAGTGTCTTGGCATCTTGTATTCGTCAAGCATCGTTCTTGCCATCTCAATGAGCGTCCGGTTCTTCCTCTCAACAACTCCATTTTTATGAGGCGTGTACGTAGCCGAGAACTCATGTGAGACACCTTCTTCGTCAAGAAAGGTATCCACATGGGTGTTCTTGAACTCCGATCCGTTATCGCTCCGAACCTTCTTGATCTTCACTTCAAACTGATTTTGCGCTTTGCGAGCGAAGTTCTTGAAGATCTTTTGAACCTGTGACTTATCATCAAGAAAGAATACCCACGTAAATCTGGAAAAATCATCAACTATAACTAGACCATAGGAATTTCCACCGAGACTCTTGTAAGCATTGGGACCAAAAAGATCCATGTGAAGTAACTCGAGTGGTCTCCTAGTAGTCATGATATTCTTAACGGGATGACTTCCACCTACTTGCTTTCCAGCTTGACAAGCACTACAAAGTCTATCTTTGTCAAAGATAACATCTTTAACACCAAGTATATGATCACCTTTGATAAGCTTGTCTAGATTTCACATGCCAACATGTCCTAGTCTCCTATGCCAAAGCCAACCTTTAGAAGATTTTGCAATAAGACAAGTACAAGGTTTGGATCTCTTAGTGAAATCGACAATGTATAAATCACCTCTACGGAAACCGGTAAAGACCATTTTATGATTATCTTGACAAAACACTTGGCAATCTACTTTCGTGAATAGCACATTAAAACCAAAGTCGGCAAGTCTAGATACGGAAAGAAGATTGTAGCCAAGAGATTCAACAAGCATGACATTTTGAATAGAGCTATCATGGGATATGGCCACCTTACCAAGACCAAGTACCTTACCCTTGGAGTTGTCTCCAAACGTTACGTACCTTTGTGGTCCATGGTTTGGTGTGATCTCTTCAATCATTTCTCTATCTCCGGTCATATGATCGGTACATCCGCTATCGAGAATCCACTCTTTTCCTCCGGACATGTAATCCTTGAAGTTTGCCATGAGACTTAGATTCTTCATGATCTTCTCATACTCGATGTCGAACAACTCATCTTCATCATAGTAGCCATGTTCCATATTGTCATCATCAAGTGGGAAATCCTCGTCATAAATAACAAGAGATTCGTTAGGATTGTGATCATGACAATGTTCAAACTTATGAATGCGAATGGCTTCTACAATGATGTTGTTGATAGTAGTGACATCTCCTTTATCACGCATGAGGTCTCTAAGCTCAAATAGACAATCATCAAACTTGGGATCACTAGGCGTCATTTTGTGGAAGGCAATAGTTTTATGAAGAATTTCATCAAGATTACTCAATGAATAACTTGGATATCGTTTCTCCAAGTCATTCCACAGAGTGTAAGCACATACAAAATTCTTCATTTGATTAAGCACATTCCTAGGCAATGCTCTAACAATGAGATTAACAGTTCTAAGATTGCATAGCATATCAATTTCCTCTTCGTGTGTGGGATGTAAAGGATCAATGGGAGGCACATAAGGGCATTTAACATATTTGCTCAATTGAAATTCATTAAACAGCTCAAGCATCAAGGTTTTCCATTGACTATAGTACTCTCCATCAAGAATAGGCACTCTACAACTCAAACTCCCTATACTAGACAGATCCATCTTCCTCCTCGGTGATTAAACCGAACCAATGGAGACCAATGCTCTGATACCAATTGAGGTATCACTAGAAGAGTGTCTAGAGGCGGGGTGAATAGACTACTAGCAGGAAATTAAAACCTAACCTTTTCCCAAGTTAATTGGTTGGCAGATTTTAACAGTTTTAGCAAGTCTAGCAAGTCTAACAGCCCTACACATGCATGTCAACAAATATGGCAGCGGAAATTAAGACATTGCACATGAAGTAAAGAGTTGAGATAGGTAGATCAAACGCAATTGGAGACAAAAGGATTTTTCCCGTGGTTCCGATTGGTGGTGCTATCGTACGTCCACGTTTATGGAGTCTTCAACCCACTGAGGGTAACGGTCGCGAGAGTCCACGGAGGGCTCCACCCATAAGGGTCCACGAAGTAGCAACCTTGACTATTCCATAACGGCTTTCGTCCACGAAGTACTACCCTCACTATGGGTAGATCTTCACGAAGTAGGCGATCTCCTTGCCCTTACAAACTTCTTGGTTCAACTCCACAACACAAAGTAGGAGGCTCCCAAGCGACAACTAACCAATCTAGGAGGCACCACCCTCCAAAAGGTAATAGGCTCGGCAATGATGATGAACTCGTTGCTCTTGTGCTTCAAGAAGATAGACTCCTCAACACACAATCACTCTCTCACAGATTTGGCCTGGTGGATGAGATGGGATTGGTGGAAAGCAACTTGGGGAGGCTTGAAATCAAGATCCATATGGTTGGAGTGGATGATCTTGACCTCAACACAAGGGTAAGTGGCTCTCTCTCAGAAAACTGGATGGGGCAAGTATGGAATAGTTCTGAGTGCTTCTCTTCGAGTGGGTGGTGGTGAAGGGGTATATATAGGCATCCCCAAAAATCCAACCGTTACACACAAAATGACCAACTCGGTTACACCGATATGTTAATCTCGGTGGTACCGAAGTGACCAAAAGGTGGCAACTTTTGAATCTCGGTGAGACCGATATAGGAAACTCGGTTGCACCGATAAGGTGACCAATGGTCAGATTGCCCATTCTCGGTGACGCCGATCCAACAATCTCGGTGGTACCGATATTGTGAATTTCCTTAACAGAAAGTTGGCAACCTAAACTCGGTGGCATCGAAGCAGAATCGGTTGCACCGAAAAGCTAGGGTTTGGCTTAGGTCTGTCTGAGTATGGGAATCGGTGGTACCGAGTGGAAAGTGTTGGTTGCACCGATTTTGGATATTTGGCTTTGGACAGACTTTTGTGGAAGAGCTTGTGGGTGTTTTTGGTGACTATCACTTGTGCATGTATGAGCATTTTGTTCACCAACAATACCTTACCCCCTTTTAATAGTATTGGCTTTCCTATGGACTCAAAGTGATTTCTCACAAAGTAAAATGTAGAGTCCTCTTGCTTGAAGCTTTGCCAATCCATTTCCTTGCATCTTGGGGTATCTCCACAATTTCCACAATCCTTTTGCCAGCCCTCTCTGTGGACTTTATCTGAAATACACTAGGTAAAAGTATTAGTCCAAGAGACAATGTATGTTGTCATGAATTATCAAAACCACCAAGGGAGCATGTTGTGCTTTCAGTCACTTGTATCCCCAAGGCCAACGAAAAGGAGGTGTATCCTTCATGCAATCTGCATTAGAAGTGGGATGAGTGGCATGGGGAGTGGTGCTACATCAAGGAGAAGGAGTTCCCGGACTTCTGCAAGCCCCGGAAGAAGATGCCGGTCCGCCACAAGGAATCGGGTCACCTTGACGCCCATGACGACAAGCTCACCATTGTCGTCAACCGAATCCTCAGCTTGAAGGCTATCGGCCTCACCATTGAGATAGTGGGCCCCGATTTCCTCCGTCCCCACATCGCTCCTCTACAAGAGTGGCATCACTTCACGTGGAAGTTCTTTTGGAAATATGCAATAGAGGAAATAATAAAGTGGTTATTATTATATTTTCTTGTTCATGATAATCGTTTATTGTCCATGCTATAATTGTATTTAATGGAAACTCAAATACATGTGTGGGTACATAGACAACAACATGTCCCTAGTGATCCTCTACCGGACTAGCTCGTTGATCAAAGATGACCATGGTTTCCTGGTCATAGACATGAGTTGTCATTTGATAATGGGATCACATCATTAGGAGAATGATGTGATGGACAAGACTCAAACTATGAACGTAGCATATGATCGTGTCAAGTTTATTGCTATCATTTTCTACATGTCAAGTATCTGTTCCTATGACCATGAGATCATGCAACTCACTGACACCGGAAGAGTACCTTGTGTGTATCAAATGTCGCAACGTAACTGGGTGACTATAAAGATGCTCTACAGGTATCTCCGAGGGTGTCTATTGAGTTGGCATGGATCAAGACTGGGATTTGTTACTCCGTATGACGGAGAGGTATCTCAGGGCCCACTCGGTAATACAATAGCATGATGAGCTTGCAAGCAATGTGACTAAAGGAGTTAGCCAAGGGATCTTGTATTACGGAACGAGTAAAGAGACTTGGTGGTAACCAGATTGAACTAGGTATGGAGATACAGACGATCGAATCTCGGGCATGTAACATACCGATGAAGAAAGGGAACTGCGTACGAGATTGACTGAATCCTTGACATCGAGGTTCGACCGATAAAGATCGTCGTAGAATATGTAGGAACCAATATGGGCATCCAGGTCCCGCTATTGGTTTTTGGCCGTGGAGGTGTCTCGGTCATGTTCGCATAGTTCTCAAACCCGCAGGGTCTACACACATAATGTTTGGTGACGACCTAAGTATAGTCGAGTTGTTATGTTGGTGACCGAATGTTTTTCAGTGTCCCGAATGAGATCCCAGATGTGACGAGGAACTCCGGAATGGTCCAGAGTTGAAGATTGATGAAGGGTATCGCAGTCCGGAAGTGTTCCGGGGTGTACCGGGGATTCAACGGAATATCGAAAGGGGTTACTGGGGGCCCCGGCAAGTGTTGAGGGGCCTCATGGGCCAAGGAGAGGGGGCGCACTAGCCCACTAGGGGGCTGGTCACCGCCCAAACCCTAGCCCAATTCAGCTAGGAGGTGGGGCACACCCCTAGGGCCGCCGCCCCCTTTGTTTGGGAGGCAAGGCGCATTGGGGGGGGGGGGCATCCCAACCCTAGCCAAACCCCTTGTGGCCGCCGGCCCCTAGGGGAAACCCTAGGGCGTCCTCTCCCTCGTAGCCCTTATCCTCTCCATAGACGCGCGGCGAAGCCCTGCTGAGATTCCTCCACCACGCCGTCCTGCTGACGGAGGACTCAAGCTAGTACTTCACCATCGCTCGCTGGATCGAGGAGGTGAAGGCGTCATCAAGCCGTACGTGTGTTGAACGCGGAGGTGCCATCCGTTCGACACTTGATCGGGAGTTCGTGGGACGGATCATGATTGGATCGCGAAGACGTTCGACTACATCAACCTCGTTTCTTAACGCTTCCGCTTAGCGATCTACAAGGGTATGTAGATGCAATCACTCCTCTCGTAGATGTTCATCTCCTAGATCGATCTTGGTGAGAGTAGGAAATTTTTTCTTTCCCATGCAATGTTCCCCAACAGTGGCATCATGAGCTAGGTCTTTGCGTAGATGACGTCACGAGTAGAACACAAAAGAGTTTGTGGGCGTTGATATTCAGATTGCTTCCTTCCTTGGTCTTTTCTTGATTCAGCGGTATTGTGGGATGAAGCGGCCCAGACCAACTTTACATGTCCACGTACATGAGACCGATTCCATCGACTGACATGTGACTTTGTTGCATAAGATGGCTGGCGGGTGTCTGTCTCTCCCACCTTAGTTGAATCAGATTCAACAAAGGCGGTCCTTGTAGAAGGTTAAATAGCAACTTGCATATCACCATTGTGGTTTTGCGTAGGTAAGAATCGTTCTTGCTAGATACCCATAGCAGCCACGTAAAACATGCAACAACAAATTAGAGGACTTCTAACTTGTTTTTGCAGGGTATGTTGTGATATGATATGGCCAAGGATATGATGGAACATATTTGATGTATGAGATGATCATGTTTTGTAATAGTTTATATCGACTTGCATGTCGATGCATACGGCAACCGGCAGGAGCCATAGGGTTGTCTTTAATTATTTTATGACCTGCGTGCCAATCATTAAGCGCTATGCAATGCTTTACTTTATCGCTAAACGGTAGCAATAGTAGTAGAAGCATGGTTGGCGCGACAACCCCGATGGAAACACGACGATGGAGATCATGATGATGGAGATCATGGTGTCATGCCGGTGACGATGGAGATCATGCCAGTGCTTTGAAGATGGAGATCAAAAGCACAAGTTGATGGCCATATCATGTCACTTATGATTTGCATGTGACGTTAATCCTTTTTATGCATCTTATTTTGCTTAGGACGACGGTAGCATTATAAGGTGATCCCACACTAAAATTTCAAGATAATTTTTTTGTTTTCCCCGAGTGTGCACCATTGCGAAAGTTCATCATTTCGAAGAAGCACGTGATGATCGGGTGTGATAGACTCTATGTACGTTCACATACAACGGGTGCAAGCCAGTTTTGCACGTGCGGAACACTCGGGTTAAACTTGACGAGCCTAGCATGTACAGACATGGCCTCGGAACACAAAAGACCGAAAGGCCAAACATGAGTCATATAGTAGATATGATCAACATGGAGATGTTCACCATTGAGACCACCTCATCTCACGTGATGATCGGACTTGGGTTGGTGAATTTGGATCATGTAGCACTTGGATGACCAGAGGGATGTCAATTTGAGTGGGAGTTTCAAGTAATATGATTAACTAAACTCATTATCTTGAACAATAGTCTAAGTTATCTTTGCAAATTTATGTTGTAGATCAATGGCTCGCGTAGTAGCTCCCCTGAATTTCAATGCGTTCCTACAGAAAGCTAAGCTGAAAGATGATGGAAGTAACTTTGTAGACTGGGCCCGTAATCTGAGGATTAAACTCACGACTGCCCAAAAGGCTTATGTCCTTGATGCACCGATTGGTGACCAGCCCGCTCCATCATCTGTGGACGTTATGAACGCCTGGTAGACGCGTGTTGATGACTACTCAATAGTTCAATGTGTTATGTTGTATGGCTTAGAACCGGGACTTCAAAGACGTTTTGAACGTCATGGAGCATATGAGATGTTCCAGGAGTTGAAGTTTATTTTTGAGAAGAATGCCCAGATCGAGAGGTATGAGACCTCCGATAAGTTCTATGCTTGCAAGATGGAGGATAATGGGTCTGTCAGTGAGCACATACTCAGAATGTCTGGGTATTACAACCGTGTGGCTGAGTTGGGAGTTGTGCTCCTGCAAGAGGCAATCACTCACAGAGTTCTTCAATCGCTACCACCTAGCTAAAAAAGCTTTGTGTTGAACTATAACTTGCAAGGGATGAACAAATCAGTCGCCGAGCTGTTTGCGATGCTGAAAGTCACTGAGACAGACATCCAGAAGGAGAATCAAGTGTTGATGGTCAATAAAACCACTACTTTCAAGAAGAATGGCAAGGGAAAGAAGGGTAACTCCAAGAAGAGTGGCAAAGCAGTTGCCCCTCCCGTGAAGAAACCCAAGGCTGGACCCAAGCCAGAAATTGAGTGCTTCTTATGCAAGGGAACTGGCCACTCGAAGCGGAATTGCCCCAAGTATCTGGCGGACAAGAAGGCGGCCAACGCCAAACAAGGTATATATGATATACATGTTATTGATGTGTACCTTACCAACTCTCGTTGTAGTGCCTGGGTATTTGATACCGGTTCGGTTTCTCACATTTGCAACTCAAAGCAGAAACTACGGAATAGACGGAGGCTGGCAAAGGACGAAGTGATGATGCGCGTGGGAAATGGTTCCAAGGTTGATGTGATCACCGTCGGCACGCTCGCTCTTCGATTACCATCAGGATTAGTGATGAACCTGAATAATTGTTATATCTGGATCTAGTTTAATGCGAGATAGTTACTCATTTAAATCAGAGAATAATGGTTATTCTATTTATATGGGTAATATCTTTTATGGTCATGCACCCATTGTGAGGAATTTATTCTTATTGAATCTCGATAGTGATGATACACATGTTCATAACATTGATGCCAAAAGATATAGAGTTGATAATGATAGTACCACTTTCTTGTGGCACTGTCGCTTAGGTCATATTGTTGTAAAACGCATGAAGAAACTCCATGTTGATGGACTTTTGGAGTCACTTGATTTTGAATCACTTGACACATGCAAACCATGCCTCATGGGCAAGATGACTAATACCCCGTTCTCCAGAACAATGGAATGGGCAAGTGACTTGTTGGAAATCATACATACAGATGTGTGCGGTCCGATGAGCATTGAGGTGCACGGTGGATATTGTTACTTTCTCACCTTCACCGACGATTTGAGTAGATATGGGTATATTTACTTAATGAAACACAAGTCTGAAACATTTGAAAAGTTCAAGCAATTTTAGAGTGAAGTTGAGAATCATCGCAACAAAATTAAATTCCTACGATCTGATCAAGGGGGAGAATATCTGAGTTATGAGTTTGGCAATCACTTAAGACAATGTGGAATTGTTTCACAGTTGATGCCGCCTGGGACACCACAGCGTAATGGTGTGTCCGAACGTCGTAATCGATCCTTATTGGATATGGTGCGTTCTATGATGTCTCTTGCCGATCTGCCACTATCATTTTGGGGTTATGCGTTAGAGAATGCTGCATTCACTTTAAATAGGGCACCATCTAAATCCGTTGAGACGACACCGTATGAACTGTGGTTTGGCAAGAAACCAAAGTTTTCATTTCTTAAAGTTTGGGGATGCGATGCTTATGTCAAAAGGCTTCAGCCAGAAAAGGTCGAACCCAAAGCGGACAAATGCATCTTCATAGATTACCCAAAAGAGATGGTTTGGTATACCTTCTATCTTAGATCCGAAGGCAAAGTGTTTGTCGCTAAGAATGGGTCATTTCTCGAGAAAGAGTTTCTCTTGAAATAATTGAGTGGGAGGAAGATAGAACTTGATGAGGTTGTCCAACCTTTACTTCAACCAGAGAGTAGCATAACACAGAAAGATATTTCTGTGAAGCCTACATTAGTTGAAGAGGAAGCTGATAACGGTGATCATGAAGCTTCGGATCAAGTTACTATCGAACCTCGTAGGTCGACATGGACACGTACTGCTCCTGAGTGGTACGGTAACCCTGTCTTAGGGGTCATGTTCTTGGACAATGATGAACCTACGAGCTATGGAGAAGCGATGGTGGGCCCGGATTCCGACAAATGGTTAGAGGCCATGAAATTAGAGATGGGATCCATGTATGAAAACAAAGCATGGACTTTGGAAGTATTACATGAAGGGCGAAAGGCCATTCAGAATAAACGGGTCTTTAAGAAGAAGACGGACGCGGACGGTAATATCACCGTCTATAAAGCTCGACTTGTGGCAAAGGGTTTTTCACAAGTTCAAGGAGTTGACTACAATGAGACTTTCTCACTCGTAGCGATGCTTAAGTCCGTCAGAATCATGTTGGCAATAGCTGCATTTTCTAATGAAATTTGGCATATGGATGTCAAAACAACGTTCCTTAACGGTTTCCTTAAGGAAGAGTTGTATATGATGCAACCAGAAGGTTTTGTCGATCCAGAGAATGCTGACAAAGTTTGCAAACTCCAGCGATACATTTATGGGCTGGTGCAAGCGTCTCGGAGTTGGAATCTTTGCTTTGATGAGGTGATCAAAGCGTTTGGGTTTATACAAGTTTACGGAGAAGCTTGTATTTACAAGAAAGTGAGTGGGAGCTCTATAGCGTTTCTAATATTATATGTGGATGACATATTGCTGATTGGAAACAATATAGAATTTTTCAAAAGTATGAAGGAATATTTGAACAAGAGTTTTTCAATGAAGGACCTATGAGAAGCTTCTTTCATATTAGGCATCAAGATCTATAGAGATAGATCGAGACGCTTAATAGGACTTTCACAAAGCACATACCTTGATAAAGTTTTGAAGAAGTTCAAAATGGATCAGTCCAAGAAGGGGTTCTTGCCTATATTGCAAGGTGTGAAGTTGAGTAAGACTCAATGTCCAGTGACTGCAGAGGATAGAGAAAAGATGAGTGTCATCCCCTATGCTTCTGCCATAGGCTCTATCATGTATGTGATGCTGTGCACAAGACTAGATGTCAGCCTTGCCATAAGTATGGCCGAAAGGTTTCAAAGTGATCCAGGAGTGGAACATTGGCCGGCGGTCAAGAATATCCTAAATTTCTTGAAAAGGACTAAGGAAATGTTTCTCGTTTATGGTGGTGATCAAGATCTCATCGTAAAGGGTTATGTCGATGCAAGCTTTGACACTAATCCGGATGACTCTAAGTATCAAAGCGGATACGTATAAATTCTCAATGGGGGAGCGGTAAACTGGTGCAGTTCCAAGCGAAGCATGGTAGCTGATTCTACATGGGAAGGGGAGTACATATCTGCCTCGGAGGCGGCAAAGGAAGGTATCTGGATGAAGCAGTTCATGACAGATCTTGGAGTTGTGCCCAGTGAACTGGACCCAATGACTCTGTTTTGTGACAACACTGGTGCCATTGCTCTGGCCAAGGAACCAAGGTTTCACAAGAGGACCAGACACATAAAGCGCCGCTTCAATTCCATCCGCGATGTGATCAAGGAGGAGGACATAATGATTTGCAAAGTACACACGGATCTGAATATTGTAGATCCATTGACTAAACCTCTTCCACGGGCAAAACATGATCAACACCAGAACTCTATGGGTGTTAGATTCATTACCATGTAATACTAGATTATTGACTCTAGTGCAAGTGGGAGACTATTGGAAATATGCCCTAAAGGCAATAATAAAGTGGTTATTACTATATTTCCATGTTCATGATAATCTTTTATTATCCATGCTATAATTGTATTTAATGGAAACTCAAATACATGTGTGGGTACATAGACAACAATATGTCCCTAGTGACACTCTACCGGACTAGCTCGTTGATCAAAGATGACCATGGTTTCCTGGTCATAGACATGAGTTATCATTTGATAACGGGATCACATCATTGGGAGAATGATGTGATGGACAATACCCAAACTATGAACGTAGCATATGATCGTGTCAAGTTTATTTCTATCGTTTTCTGCATGTCAAGTATCTGTTCCTATGACCATGAGATCATGCAACTCACTGACACCGGAAGAGTAACTTGTGTGTATCAAACGTCGCAACGTAACTGGGTGACTATAAAGATGCTCTACAGGTATCGCCGAGGGTGTCTATTGAGTTGGCATGGATCAAGACTGGGATTTGTTACTCCGTATGACAGAGAGGTATCTCAGGGCCCACTCGGTAATACAACATCATGATGAGCTTGCAAGCAATGTGACTAAAGGAGTTAGCCACGGGATCTTGTATTACGGAACGAGTAAAGAGATTTGCCGGTAACGAGATTGAACTAGGTATGGAGATACCGACGATCGAATCTCAGGCAAGTAACATACCGATGAAGAATGGGAACTGCATATGGGATTGACTGAATCCTTGACATCGAGGTTTGACCGATAAAGATCTTCGTAGAATATGTAGGAACCAATATGGGCATCCAGGTCCCGCTATTCGTTATTGGCCGTGGAGGTGTCTCGGTCATGTGTGCGTAGTTCTCGAACCCACAGGGTCTACACACTTAATGTTTGGTGACGATATAAGTATAGTCGAGTTGTTATGTTGGTGACCGAAGGTTGTTCGGAGTCTCGGATGAGATCCCGGATGTGATGAGGAACTCCGGAATGGTCCGGAGGTGAATATTGATGTATACTACGAAGGGATCGGAGTCCGGAAGTGTTCCGGGGTGTACTGGGGATTCGACGGGGTACCGAAAGGGGTTTCGGAGGGCCCCGGCAAGTGTTGGGGGGGGGCTCATGGGCCAAGGAGAGGGGGCGCACCAGCCCACTAGGGGTCTGGGCGCCGCCCAAACACTAGCCCGATTCGGCTAGGAGGTGGGGCGCACCCTAGGGCCGCCACCCCCTTTGCTTGGGAGGCAAGGCGCCTAGGGGGGGGCACCCCAACCCTAGCCGCACCCCTTGTGGCCGCCGGCCCCTAGGGGAAACCCTAGGGCGCCCCCTCCTCCCTTCCCCATATATATAGAGAGGGCAGCCGCACCCCCAACGTGCTACGGCGCTGCCCCACCTCTCCCTCGTAGCCCTTCTCCTCTCCATAGACGCATGGCAAAGCCCTGCTGAGATTCCTCGACCACCACCTCCACCACGCAGTCGTGCTGCCGGAGGACTCGAGCTAGTACTTCACCATCGCTCACTGGACCGAGGAGGTGAAGGCGTCATCAGGCTGTACGTGTGTTGAATGTGGAGGTGCCGTCCGTTCGGCACTTGATCGGGAGTTCACGGGACAGATCGTGATTGGATCGCGAAGACGTTTGACAACATCAACCGCGTTTTGTAACACTTCCGCTTAGCGATCTACAAGGGTATGTAGATGCAATCTCTCCTCTCGTAGATGTTCATCTCCTAGATCGATCTTGGCGAGCGTATGAAATTTTTTGTTTCCCATGCAATGTTCCCCAACAATTTCATCAACGCCGCGGGAAGAAAACTAGAAGTACTTATTAGGTGTAACAGGACAGTTTTGCAAGATAATGAAGAACACGTAAATAAAATTTAGGGGCTTCTTAGATAAAGATTAATTAAGTTAGTTATTCAATAGAAAGCTTTTTGTAACACAAGAGAAAGACTTGTCCCCTAGCAATTGATAACTAGACCGGTAATTATTATTGCAGTTTATATGAGGGAGAGGCATGAGCTAACATACTTTATGTACTTGGATGATTTGCACCTATGATTGGAACTCTAGCAAGCGTCCGCAACTACTTAAGATCATTAAGGTAAAACCCAACCATAGCATTAAGTAACAAGTCAACTTTTCTCCCATACGTAGACAACCCACTTACTCGGGTGTAAGCTTCTGTCACTCTAGCCACCCACTATAAGCGAATCGTGAACACACTGCAACACCCTACATCGGTAATCCCACACACTTGCGCGACATGGCGGGCACCATAGGACAGCACGAAACTAAAACACACAACTCAAACCAATCACGATCATCAACCAACCCATAGGGCAAAACAAATCTACTCAAACATCATAGGATAGCCACGCATAATTGGGTAATAATATATAGCATTAAGCACCATGTTTAAGTAGAGATTACAGCAGGTAGAAGAGGTGTTACACTGCTGCATAGAGGGGGAGAGAGTTGGTGGTGACGGTGGTGAAGTTGTTGGTGTAGATCGTCGTCACGATCATTGCCTCGGGGCATTCCGGTGCCACCGGGAGAGAGGTGGAGAGAGCCCCCCTCCGTCTTCTTCTTCCTTGGTATCCCTCCTAGATGGGAGGAGAGTTTGCCCTCTGGTCCATGGCCGCCATGGCTCCCGAAGGGCAGGAGCCCATCTGAGATTGGATTTCTCTCTCTCTCTCTCTCTCTCTCTCTTTGTTCCTCTCCTGTTTCACGTCTAGTTTTCTGGCCCTTCACCATTTCTTAGATATCCGGAGATCCATAACTCCGATTGGGCTGAAATTTTGAGGAGATTTTTCTTGGCAAATTATATTTATTGTGGCGAAAGTAGGGCCCCAACGGACTTACGAGAAAGTACCAAGACAACACAACACGCTCATAACCCCTTGGCGCGCCCTATTGGCTTGGGGCCACCTCACGCACTGTCTTGCGTTGATCCCAACTCCCAAAAATCACATATATTCCAAAATAAATATTCGTAAATTTGATCATGTTTGGACTTCATTTGATATGGATTTTCCATGAAACAAAAAACAAACAAAAAACAGGAACTGGCACCGGATCAATTTGTTAGTCCCAAAATAATATAAAATGTTGCCAAAAGTATATGAAAGTTGTAGAATATTGGCATGAAATAATAAAAAATTATAGATACGACGGAGACGTATCACGCACCGTCTTGAAGCATTCAGCAGCAGGCTCCGCCAAGGCGGCAGTGTCTTCCCGCACCGCTGCACCTCCGACAGATGCACACGCCAAGCTCCTACTCCACAACCCGCTCATGCAGCTGGCCAGAAGGCCGTTTGGGACCCGTCGGCCTTCAGTTTCTCGGTGGAGGAAGAGGAGTAAGTGCCCGCGCCTACACCTTCTGATCGAAATCTTTACCATTTTCATCAATGCAGAGTTGACCATTTGTGGGCATAGGAATCTTGATGCCTTTGCAATCCTGCATGCGGAATTTCTTTAGGACATCCTTCAGGTATTTCTCTTGAGAGATGAAGATGCCATTGCGTTGTTGACGAATTTGTAGGCCTAAGAAGAATTTCAGTTCTCCTATTATAGACCTTTGATATTCTTCACTCATCATGTAAGCAAATTCGTCACTATAACGTTTGTCATTACAACCAAAGATAATATCGTCGATATATATTTGGCACACAAATAGTTCATCATCATAAGATTTAGTGAAAAGAGTTGCGTTAAGTGAACCGGGTTTGAAGCCTTTCTTCATGAGGAATTCCTATAGAGTGTCATACCATGCCCGAGGGGCTTGCTTGAGGCCATAGAATGCCTTGTTGAGTCTGAAGACTTTGTCAGGATGGTTAGGATCTTCAAAACCTGGGGGTTGAGCAACATATACTTCTTCCTCAAGCTTACCATTAAGGAATGCACTTTTCACATCCATTTGATATAAGCTGATATTGTGATGGTTAGCATAAGCAAGCAATATGCGAATAGCTTCAAGTCTAGCAATAGGTGCAAAAGTTTCATCAAAGTCAATTGTGCTACAAGATGGGCCTTATTCCTCACCACTTGGCCCTGTTCGTGTTGCTTGTTGCGATAAATCCAATTTGTACGTATGATGTTTTGCTTGCAAGGATCTGGTCGCTTGACAAGTTCCCACATGTTGTTGAGCTTGAATTGATGCAATTCCTCTTGCATAGCTTGAATCCACTCAGGCTCCAAAAATGCTTCATCAACTTTGGTGGGCTCTGAGATAGAGACAAAAGCAAACTGCCCGCAAAAGTTAGAAAATTGTGAAGCTCTTGAGCGAGTGTGGGGACCTGGTGCATTAGTGTCGTCGAGGATTTTTTGAATCTGCACTTCATTATCTACTCTTGGATGAGCAGGTTGATGACTTTGTTGGGGCTGATCATTTTCTTCAGCACCATTTTCCTCAGGTGCACCATCATGAATGTTTTCATTATTCGGAACAACTTCTTCAGCTGGTAGAGGTTCTTCAGTGGGAATGATATCTTCAATGGCCTTGAACCTAATGGATTCCTGAGGAGGCATTTCATCTAGCACAGGAGGCAGGTGCTCTCTTTGCGAGCCATTAGTTTCATCGAACCGCACATCTACCGTTTCAACAACCTTTGTTGTGATAGGTGTTGAAGACTTTGTAGGTGTGCGAGTCCTTTCCGTAACGAAGCATAAAACCTTCATGTCCTTTTGGTGCAAATTTAGAACTATGATGAGGATCTCTAATCCGGCATTTGGCATCGAAGACTTTGAAATAACTCACATTGGGTTTCTTGTTAGTAATGAGTTCATATGAAGTCTTGTTGAGGAATTTGTTGATGATGTGGAAGGCAGTATAGATTGCTTGAGGCCAGAAATGGTGAGGGATCTATCGGGCCTCTGGGACTAGGGCTACCCAGGCCCGTCTACCTGCTGCCCAGGACGCGAAGATTGCCTTAAACACTAGGTGGCCCACCTGCGAGCTTCATGGGCTTGGTTCTTGCGAGGGCCTACGCCTCGCGAGGTGCGAGGCAACATTACCATCAAGGACTTCATGAGGCCTCTCCGCGAGGTTGTCCCTGACGCCCTCAGGAGGAGGGTCCGTCTAGGGTTGGCCTGGCAGGGCCCCGTAACCCTGCGCCCGCACATGGGTGACGCGCGCCGCGCCAAGTGGTGCCAGGAGCGGTGCCAGTGGGCGCGGACAGAAAGGCTTTCCTCTTCGGTGATAGAGGAATGGCGCCAGGTCACGGGCTCCGAAAGCAACCCCCAAAGGTTTCCCTTCCTATGCAAGAAGACCAAGACCGGGGGCTCGGCAGGACGGAGGTCACTCCCGAGCCCACAAGCACGTCACGACAAGGAGCTTTGACATGCGAAGACCGCCTTTTTTCAGGATAGGCTGCAGTTATGTCCCCCTTCAAACTGGCTGTTGTGGCAAGCCTTCCCACCTTGTGTTTCCGGGGGAAGAGGACCAAGGCCAATATAAGAGTAGGAACCAGCCACCGTAGAAAAAGAGAACCCGAGGCAAGAAAGAACAGACCTTGTACTCATCCTCATCCTCAAGCAATCCAGGCAAGCATGAGTAGGGTCTTACACAGCGAGGTGGCCCGAACCTGGGTAAACTGTGTGTCCTTTGTTCGTCTTCCTTAGGTCAAGCTGTCGGAGAGTCGCTGGGAGGTTGAGGCAGAATAGGGCAGGAGAGCAAGCGCACCCTAGTGTTCGAACCTTCTTGGGTCCCCGGAACCCCGATTCAGACATTTGGCGCGCTATGTAGGGGTGCGCCGTTGCTCTCCAGCTCTGTCTCGTCTTCGCCCAGGCCAACCCGTTGGTTGACACCTGCCTCGCACGTGCAGCACGCTCAGCGCCGAACGGGCGCCATGGCATCGCTCACACCTCGGCCATAGCTGTCGCCATCCGCGCCGCCCGCGAACGACGGGTTCGCTCTCGGCCCCCGGCGCAGCGAGGCGGCCGTCCTGTCACGTCATCTTCCGCTGGCGTTCACGTGGGAGACCTGAACGCACAGGATGTGCTGCTCATGGCGAGTGAACTGCTCCGCCACCGCACAATGGATGGGGGATACGACGCCTGGGCGGACCACATCGCCGAGCTCGTTGCCGTCGCGAGGAGGGCCCTGGCGCCCTATCTCCCACTTCAGCTCCCGGCGCTAGGACAAGGGAGCGCCGGCGGCAGGCCTCCCTCGCCGCCGCGCGACGACCTGGCCAGGTCCCGGCCCGACGGGCCCGAGCAAGGCCCTTCTCGCGCCATCCTTCTCCTCCTCCAGGTCCCGGTGGCAGGCTTTGGTCCGCCGCCCGACCCCGGCGATGATGCACCCGAGGGGGGCGACGGTCAACGAAGCGGCGGGATGTTTTGCGCCCACCACAACGTACGCTCCCACGCCACGGAAGATTGCCGAGCGTTCGGACCGTCCCGCAATGAGCGCGTCGGCCAGCGCCCGCAGCGCCGGTCGGGAAGGCAGCCGCAATGGTAGCAGGAGGGGCAACCGCGGTGACCACCGAGACTAGCGTGAGCAGCCTCACGGCGACAGCAAGCACGGTCTGCCTCGGGAGGACGCCCAGCCAAGGCCACCTCACGGGGCATGCCACCAGGACCGCGCGGGCCTACCGTCGCTACTGCGGCCACTCAGGGAGAGTGGTAGCAGCTCATCTGACAGAGGGCTTGGGGGTGGCCAGGAGCCTCGCATGGTGGCCTGCATCCTTGGCAGAGCACAAGCCCTCTTGTCAAACCATCGCCTCGGAAAGCTCCCCCGCGCCGTGGGCGGAACTCTTCGGGGACCAGAAGCCACGCGGTCCCTCAGGTGGTCCCAGTACACCATCTCCTTCGACTCCGGGTACGGCCTCAAATCCATGGCTACCGTGGTCACGCTCCCCTTGCCGTGCACCCCCATCATCTACAATGTCTCCATCACCAAAACCCTCATCGACGGGGGCGCCGGCCTCAACGTGCTCTCCGCGGAGACCTTCGAGACTCTCCGGGTGCTCTATAGTCAACTGGCGCCCACTAGGTCGTTCTTCAGCACTGCCAGCGGTCCCACTGTTACCCTGGGGCAGGTCCGCCTTGTTGGGGAACGTTACATGGGAAACAAAATTTTTCCTACGCACACACAAGATCTATCCATGGTGATGAGCATCTACGAGAGGGAGAGTGAATCTACATACCCTTGTAGATCGCTAAGTGGAAGCGTTAATAAATGCGGTTGATGTAGTCGAACATCTCCGCGATCCAAATCGCAAGTCGTCCCTCGATCCTATCACGAACTAGTGCCGAACGGACGGCACCTCCGCGTTCAACACACGTACGGCTTGATGACGCCTTCACCTCCTCGATCCAGCGAGCGATGATGAAGTAGTAGATGAGTTCCGGCAGCACGACGGCGTGGTGATGGTGGTGAGGAACAATCTCTGCAGGGCATCGCCAAGCACTACGGAGATTATGACGGGAGAACTAGAGGGTTAGGGTTGCCGACACACGGCTTGGGAAATCTTAATGTGTCCCGTGTGCTAGCCCTGCTCCTCTATTTATATGTTGAGCCTTGGGGTCTAAACTTGGAGTAAAAGCCTCCTCCAGGTCGGTTTTGCCTGCACAAGGTTGGTTTGGCCCGCAGGGAAAGAATCCAACTCGGATCCCTACAGTACCGCGCACAAGCGGTAGTACCGCTCACGAGCGGTAGTACCGCTTCACACAAGCAGTAGTACCGCTTATGCGGTAGTACCGCTTCACACAAGCGGTAGTACCGCTTACGCGGTAGTACTGCCTTACCAGCGGTAGTACCGCTTAAGGCAGCAACAAAACTTCCTTTTGCACTTTCCAATACCTCGTGGGCTTTACCCCTTTGGCTCATATAAAGTGTTGCTGCACCCGAACACTTCGGTAAACATCCGGAACCCTTTCCGGTGAATTCCGGAACCCTTCCGGAGATCAAAACACTATTATCACATATATCAATCTTTACCTCCGGACTCTTCCGGAGATCCTCGTCATGTCCGGGATCTTATCCGGGACTCCGAACAACCTTCGGTCACCAACAAAATAACTCAACTATACTAATCGTCACCAAACGTTAAGTGTGTAGACCCTGCGGGTTCGAGAACTATGTAGACATGACCGAGACACCTCTACGATCAATAACCAATAGCGGGACCTGGATGCCCATATTGGCTCCTACATATTCTACGAAGATCTTTATCGGTCGAACCTCTATGTCAAGGATTCAGTTAATCCCGTATGCTGTTCCCTTTGTTCTTCGGTATGTTACTTGCCCGAGATTCGATCGTCGATATCTCTATACCTAGTTCAATCTCGTTACTGGCAAGTCTCTTTACTCGTTCCGTAATACAAGATCTCGTGGCTAACATTTTAGTCACATTGCTTGCAAGGCTCATTGTGATGTTGTATTACCGAGTGGGCCCTGAGATACCTTTCCGTCACACGGAGTAACAAATCCCAGTCTTGATCCATGCAAACCCAACAGACACCCTCGGAGATACCTGTAGAGCACCTTTATAGTCACCCAGTTATGTTGCGACGTTTGATACACACAAGGTACTCCTCCGATGTCAGGGAGTTGCATGATCTCATGGTCATAGGAACAGATACTTGACATGCAGAAAACAATAGCAATAAACTGACACGATCATATGCTACGTTTATAGTTTGGGTCTTGTCCATCACATCATTCTCTTAATGATGTGATCCCGTTATCAAATGACATCTCATGTCAATGGCTAGGAAACCTTAACCATCTTTGATCAACGAGCTAGTCAACTAGAGGCTTACTAGGGACACAGTGTTGTCTATGTACCCACACATGTATTTGAGTTTCCAATCAATACAATTATAGCATGGATAATAAACGATTATCATGAACAAGGAAATATAATAATAACTAATTTATTATTGCCTCTAGGGCATATTTCCAACAGTCTCCCACTTGCACTAGAGTCAATAATCTAGTTCACATCACTATGTGATTTACATTGTAATGAATTGAACACCCATGCAGTTCTGGTGTTGTTCATGTTTAGCCCTTGGAAGAGGTTTAGTCATCGGATCTGCAACATTTAGATCCGTGTGTACTTTGCAAATATTTATGTCGTCCTCCTTGATGTAATCGCGGATGGAATTGAAACGTCGCTTTATGTGTCTGGTCCTCTTGTGAAATCTTGGTTCCTTGGCTAGAGCAATGGCACCAGTATTATCACAAAACAGAGTCATTGGGTTAAGCGCACTAGGCACTACTCCAAGATCTGTCATGAACTCCTTCATCCAGACACCTTCCTTCGCCGCCTCCGAGGCAGCGATGTACTCCGCTTCGCATGTAGAATCAGCTAGCACGCTTTGCTTGGAACTGCACCAGCTAACCGCACCCCCATTAACAATAAATACGTATCCGGTTTGTGATTTAGAGTCATCCGGATCAGTGTCAAAGCTTGCATCGACGTAACCCTTTACAACGAGCTCTTGATCACCTCCATAAACGAGAAACATGTCCTTAGTCCTTTTTAGGTACTTCAGGATATTCTTGACCGCCGTCCAGTGTTCCATTCCTGGATCACTTTGAAACCTTCTGACCATACTTATGGCAAGGCTGACATCGGGTCTTGTGCACAGCATTGCATACATGATAGAGCCTATGGCTAAAGCATAGGAGATGACATTCATCTTTTCTCTATCTTCTGCAGTCACTGGGCATTGAGTCTTACTCAACTTCACACCTTGCAATACAGGCAAGAACCCCTTCTTGGACTGATCCATATTGAACTTCTTCAAAACTTTGTCAAGGTATGTGCTTTGTGAAAGTCCTATTAAGAGTCTCGATCTATCTCTATAGATCTTGATGCCTAATATGAAAGCAGCTTCTCCTAGGTCCTTCATTGAAAAACTCTTGTTCAAATATAACTTCACGCCTTCCAACATTTCTATATTGTTTCCAATCAGCAATATTTCATCCACATATAATATTAGAAACGCTATAGAGCTCCCACTCACTTTCTTGTAAATACAAGCTTCTCCGTAAACTTGTATAAACTCGAACGCTTTGATCACCTCATCAAAGCGAAGATTCCAACTCCGAGATGCTTGCACCAGTCCATAAATGGATCGCTGGAGTTTGCAAACTTTGTCAGCATTCTCTAGATCGACAAAACCTTCTGGTTGCATCATATACAACTCTTCCCTAAGGAAACCGTTAAGGAACACTGTTTTGACATCCATCTGCCAAATTTCATAATCGAAAAAGGCAGCTATTGCTAACATGATTCTGACGGACTTAAGCGTCGCTACGGGTGAGAAGGTCTCATCGTAGTCAACTCCTTGAACTTGTGAAAAACCCTTTGCCACAAGTCGAGCTTTATAGACGGTGACATTACCGTCCGCGTCCGTCTTCCTCTTAAAGATCCATTTGTTCTGAATGGCCTTACGCCCTTCAGGTAATACTTCCAAAGTCCACACTTTGTTTTCATACATGGATCCCATCTCGGATTTCATGGCCTCTAAACACTTCTCGGAATCCGGGCCCATCATCGCTTCTCCATAGCTCGTAGGTTCATCGTTGTCCAACAACATGACCTCTAAGACAGGGTTGCCGTACCACTCAGGAGCAGTACGCGTCCATGTCGACCTACGAGGTTCGATAGCAATTTGATCCAAAGTTTCATGATCATCATCATTAACTTCCTCTTCAGCTGATGTAGGCTCTACAGAAACATCTTTCTGCGCTGCGCTACTTTCAGGTTGAAGTAAAGGTTCAACAACCTCATCAAGTTCTATCTTCCTCCCACTCAATTCTTTCGAGAGAAACTCTTTCTCAAGAAATGTTCCGTTTTTAGCGACAAACACTTTGCCTTCGGATCTGAGGTAGAAGGTATACCCAACTGTCTCTTTTGGGTATCCTATGAAGACGCATTTCTCCGCTTTGGCTCCCAGCTTTTCAGGCTGAAGCTTTTTGACATAAGCATCACATCCCCAAACTTTAAGAAATGACAGCTTTGGCTTCTTGCCAAACCAAAGTTCATATGGCGTCGTCTCAACGGATTTCGATGGTGCCCTATTTAAAGTGAATGCAGCTGTATCTAATGCATAACCCCAAAACGATAGTGGCAAATCACCAAGAGACATCATAGGTCGGACCATATCCAATAAGGTTCGATTACGACGTTCGGACACACCATTACGCTGTGGTGTTCCAGGCGGTGTCAGTTGTGAAACAATTCCACATTGTCTTAAGTGACTGCCAAACTCATAACTCAGATATTCTCCTCCTCGATCAGATCGTAGGAATTTAATCTTCTTGTTACGATGATTCTCAAATTCACTCTGAAATTGTTTGAACTTTTCAAATGTTTCAGACTTGTGTTTCATTAAGTAAATATACCCATATCTACTTAAGTCATCAGTGAAGGTGAGAAAGTAACGATAACCACCGCGTGCCTCAATACTCATCGGACCGCACACATCAGTATGTATGATTTCCAATAAGTTACTTGCCCGTTCCATTGTACCAGAGAACGGCGTTTTAGTCATATTGCCCATGAGGCATGGCTCACATGTGTCAAGTGATTCAAAATCAAGTGACTCCAAAAGTCCATCAGCATGCAGCTTCCTCATGCGTTTTACGCCAATATGACCTAAACGGCAGTGCCACAAGAAAGTGGTATTATCATTATCAATTCTACATCTTTTGGCATCAATGTTATGAACATGTGTATCATTACTATCGAGATTCAATAAGAATAAACCCCTCACATTGGGTGCATGACCATAAAAGATATTACTCATATAAATAGAACAAACATTATTCTCTGATTTAAATGAGTAACCGTCTCGCAATAAACAAGATCCAGATATAATGTTCATGCTTAACGTAGGCACCAAATAACAATTATTCAGGTTCATCACTAATCCCAATGGTAATCGAAGAGCGAGTGTGCCGACGGCGATCACATCAACCTTGGAACCATTTCCCACGCGCATCGTCACTTCGTCCTTTGCCAGCCTCCGTCTATTCCGCAGTTCCTGTTTTGAGTTGCAAATATGAGCAACCGCACCGGTATCAAATACCCAGGGACTACAAGGAGAGTTGGTAAGGTACACATCAATAACATGTATATCATATATACCTTGTTTGTTGTTGGCCGCCTTCTTGTCAGCCAAATACTTGGGGCAGTTCCGTTTCCAGTGTCCAGTTCCCTTGCAATGAAAGCACACAGTTTCTGGTTTGGGTCCAGCCTTGGGTTTCTTCACGAGAGGAGCAACTGCTTTGCCACTCTCCTTGGAGTTACCCTTCTTACCCTTGACATTTTTTTTGAAACTAGTGGTTTTATTGACCATCAACACTTGATGCTCCTTCTGAATTTCAGACTCAGTGGCTTTTAGCATCGCAAACAGCTCGGCGACTGACTTGTTCATCCCGTGCATGTTATAGTTCAACACGAAGCTCGTGTAGCTAGGTGGCAATGATTGAAGAACTCTGTCAGTGATAGCCTCTGGCGGAAGGGGCATCCCCAATTCAGCCAGACGGGTGGAGTACCCAGACATTCTGAGTACGTGATCACTGATAGACCCGTTCTCCTCCATCTTGCAAGCATAGAACTTATCGGAGATCTCATATCTCTCGATCCGGGCATTCTTCTGAAAGATAAACTTCAACTCCTGGAACATCTCATATGCTCCATGACGTTCAAAACGTCTTTGAAGTCCCGGTTCTAAGCCATACAATATTGCACATTGAACTATTGAGTAATCATCAGAACGAGCTTGCCAGGCATTCACAACGTCTAGAGACTCAACTGGAGCGGGTGGATCACCAAGCGGTGCATCAAGGACATAAGCCTTCTGGGAAGCCGTAAGGATAATCCTTAGATTACGGGCCCAGTCCACAAAGTTACTTCCATCATCTTTCAACTTAACTTTCTCTAGGAACGCATTAAAATTCAGGGGTGCTACTGCGCGAGCCATGATCTACAACATAAATATAGCAAAGACAACTTAGACTATTGTTCTAGATAATGAGTTTAGTTAATCATATTACTTAAAAAACTCCCACTCAAATAGACATCCCTCCGGTCATTCGAGTGTAACATGATCCAAATCCACCAACTCAAGTCCGATCATCACGTGAGTTGAGGTGGTTTCAATGGTGAACATCTTCATGTTGATCATATCTACTATATGACTCATGTTCGACCTTTCAGTCTCTTGTGTTCCGAGGCCATATCTGTACATGCTAGGCTCGTCAAGTTTAACCCGAGTGTTCCGCACGTGCAACATGGCTTACACCCGTTGTATGTGAACGTAGAGTCCATCACACCCGATCATCACGGCGTGTCTCGAAACGACGAACTTTCGCAACGGTGCACACTCGGGGAGAACACAATTTTATCTTGAAATTTAAGTGAGGGATCACCTTATAATGCTACCGTCGTCCTAAGCAAAATAAGATGCATAAAAGGATTAACATCACATGCAAATCATAAGTGACATGATATGGCCATGAACTCATGCTTTTGATCTCCATCTCTAAAGCACCGGCATGATCTCCATCGTCACCGGCATGACACCATGATCTCCATCATCTTGATCTCTATCAACGTGTCGCCATGAGGTTGTCGCGCCGACTGTTGCTTCCACGACTATTGCTAACGTTTAGTTATAAAGTAAAGCATTACATAGCACTTAATGATTGACACGCAGGTCATACAATAATTAAAGACAACTCTATGGCTCCTGCCAGTTGCCGTACTCATCGACATGCAAGTCGTGCTATTCTATACAACACATGATCATCTCATACATCATATATATCTCATCATGTAATTGGCCATATCACATCACAACATACCCTGCAAAAACAAGTTAGACGTCCTCTAATTGTTGTTGCAAATTTTACGTGGCTGCTACGGGTTTGCAAGAACCGATCTTACCTACGCAAAACCACAACGTGGTGTAGTGATTGCTTTTTGATCTTCTAAAAGAACCCTCTTCATTGAAATCGATTCAACTAAAGTGAGAGAGACAGACACCCGCTAGCCATCTTTATGCAACGAAGTTACATGTCAGTTGAAGGAACCTGTCTCGCGTAATGTCGCTCCGGGCCACTTCATCTCACAATACCGCCGAATCAAGTATCAACTAGTAACGGCAAGCAATATGTATACACCCACGCCCACAACTCGTTTGTGTTCTACTCGAGATCTCATCTACGCATAGACCTAGCTCATATGCCACTGTTGGGGAACGTTGCATGGGAAACAAAAATTTTCCTACGCACACACAAGATCTATCCATGGTGATGAGCATCTACGAGAGGGAGAGTGAATCTACATACCCTTGTAGATCGCTAAGCGGAAGCGTTAAGAAACGCGGTTGATGTAGTCGAACGTCTCCGCGATCCAAATCGCAAGTCGTCCCTCGATCCGATCACGAACTAGTGCCGAACGGACGGCACCTCCGCGTTCAACACACGTACGGCTTGATGACGCCTTCACCTCCTCGATCCAGCGAGCGATGATGAAGTAGTAGATGAGTTCCGGCAGCACGACGGCGTGGTGATGGTGGTGAGGAACAATCTCTGCAGGGCTTCGCCAAGCACTACGGAGATTATGACGGGAGAACTAGAGGGTTAGGGTTGCCGACACACGGCTTGGGAAATCTTAATGTGTCCCGTGTGCTAGCCCTGCTCCTCTATTTATATGTTGAGCCTTGGGGTCTAAACTTGGAGTAAAAGCCTCCTCCAGGTCGGTTTTGCCCGCACAAGGTCGGTTTGGCCCGCAGGGAAAGAGTCCAACTCGGATCCCTGCAGTACCGCGCACAAGCGGTAGTACCGCTCACGAGCGGTAGTACCGCTTGAGCGGTAGTACCGCTTATGCGGTAGTACCGCTTCACACAAGCGGTAGTACCGCTTACGCGGTAGTACTGCCTTACCAGCGGTAGTACCGCTTAAGGCAGCAGCAAAACTTCCTTTTGCACTTTCCAATACCTCGTGGGCTTTACCCCTTTGGCTCATATAAAGTGTTGCTGCACCCGAACACTTCGGTAAACATCCGGAACCCCTTCCGGTGAATTCCGGAACCCTTCCGGAGATCAAAACACTATTATCACATATATCAATCTTTACCTCCGGACTCTTCCAGAGATCCTGGTCATGTCCGGGATCTTATCCGGGACTCCGAACAACCTTCGGTCACCAACAAAATAACTCAACTATACTAATCGTCACCAAACGTTAAGTGTGTAGACCCTGCGGGTTCGAGAACTATGTAGACATGACCGAGACACCTCTACGATCAATAACCAATAGCGGGACCTGGATGCCCATATTGACTCCTACATATTCTACGAAGATCTTTATCGGTCGAACCTCTATGTCAAGGATTCAGTTAATCCCGTATGCTGTTCCCTTTGTTCTTCGGTATGTTACTTGCCCGAGATTCGATCGTCGGTATCTCTATACCTAGTTCAATCTTGTTACTGGCAAGTCTCTTTACTCGTTCCGTAATACAAGATCTCGTGGCTAACATTTTAGTCACATTGCTTGCAAGGCTCATTGTGATGTTGTATTACCGAGTGGGCCCTGAGATACCTCTCCGTCACACGAAGTAACAAATCCCAGTCTTGATCCATGCCAACCCAACAGACACCCTCGGAGATACCTGTAGAGCACCTTTATAGTCACCCAGTTACGTTGCGACGTTTGATACACACAAGGTACTCCTCCGATGTCAGGGAGTTGCATGATCTCATGGTCATAGGAACAGATACTTGACATGCAGAAAACAATAGCAACAAACTGACACGATCATATGCTACGTTTATAGTTTGGGTCTTGTCCATCACATCATTCTCCTAATGATGTGATACCGTTATCAAATGACATCTCATGTCAATGGCTAGGAAACCTTAACCATCTTTGATCAACGAGCTAGTCAACTAGAGGCTTACTAGGGACACGGTGTTGTCTATGTACCCACACATGTATTTAAGTTTCCAATCAATACAATTATAGCATGGATAATAAACGATTATCATGAACAAGGAAATATAATAATAACTAATTTATTATTGCCTCTAGGGCATATTTCCAACACGCCTCCCCGTCACCTTCGACACGCACGACAATTACCGCACCGAGCTCATCGACTTCGACGTAGCGCGCATCGGCCTCCCGTACAACGCGATCCTGGGATACCCGGCCCTAGCCAAGTTCATGGCAGTGACATACCATGGTTACAACATCCTCAAGATGCCGGGTCCCGACGGCGTCATCACCATCGCCTGCGACGAGAAAGTCGCGGTCCGTTCCCTCGATCGGGCCTACAAAGCTGCCACAGCCGAGCATTCTGACGACGAGGGAGGTGCTGGGCCTCGCGGGGCCGCACTCCCAAGGAAGAGGGAACTGCTGCTCGTCCTGGGCCTCGCCAAGATGAAGAATGCAGCGCCCGACACCGACGATGCGGACCCCGCACCCTTCGCCGGCGTCGGCCTCCTCTTAGCATAGGAAGGCACGTCCGGCGCCTCCCTCAGGTTCGGCCCAGGGGCTTCCGCCCAGGGAGCGTCTGACCTGGCTGGTATGACGAGGGAGGAGCTCGGGCACCACTTGTAGGCGTGCCTCGCCGTGCGCCCCCACGAGCAAGGAGCGCAACGCCTGGTGCCAGCGGGAGGAGCGTCGCCCGGAGCGCCGGACTGAACAGACCGTCGCCCCAAGGAGGAGCGGCAGGGGCGGTCGTACGTCGACCTCGCGGACCCTAACAGGGTCGGGTCCCAGGGCCCCTCCCGCCCTCGCGCGCCACCACCAACTACGCCTGCATGCCTTTTGGCTTGGTAAGCAACAACGTCACCTTCCAGCAGCAGGTGCAGCTCACGATGGCGCCTTGCGTGGCGCCAGGGCCTCGCGGATCTCCAAGGCCTCAGGAGCCAGCTGGCCCCTGAGGGGCGAACCTCCGCGGCATGCCTCATCAAGCGGCCTGACGATCCCGTGGCGGCAAGGCTGCCAGGTTATTTTTGTGGTCTGTTCGAGTCAGGCGGCCCCCATCCCCTCTTGTATTTTGCATTACCCCAAAGCTGGAACTCCCTTGTTACGTAATGAACCCGATTAACCCCTGTTAAGATTATGCCGTTTGTTTAAGCTTTAAGCTCCAACGTCTTGCCATTGCCTGGGATTTTCGCGCCCCTAAGACCACCCTTGCGATGGTCACGTGGGAGAGGGCTGGACACGGCATCTGCGCCGGGACTTGTCCTCGCAGCGCCAAGAAATCCAATTGACCGAGCTCTGGCCCATGGGCTGGCCCCCAGTGCAAGTCACCTCACCAAGGTATTTGGTGTCCCGCACTCCCGTAGAACCGTCACGGGCAGGTAGTGGGGGTACGACTCGGCTCGCGTTACCACAGTGCGGGCACCTCGCCGCCCCCAGCACAGTTCCACGACGAATGCACGGTGCGCCCCGTGCCCATGTTATGGGTCGCGGGAGCGCACAGCCGCGGCAAGCCGCCCGAAGAACTCAGGAAAGAGCTCCTGAGCCATGTGCCTGGGGTATCCGACACCTCTTTTAAATCGCCGCCTGTGACACTCTCATGTAATAATGAGTTAGGGGTTGTACACGCCCTGGAACCTCCCGACCGGCCGGGCTACGGCCTCGGGGGGACTCCCGACCACGCCCAAGTGGAAGCCCCATGCTCCGCGCTGGCGGAATAACTATCGAACCACGACTATGACCACGCCTAGTGGAAGCCCCATGTTCCGCACTGGGCAGAGAAGCCAATGAAGAACCTCCTTGTCGAGGGCCGTAACAGCCTCAGCGCGAACGACCCTCTCCTCGGCAGCTGCAGGCCCCCTCCACGACACGCGCCCACCGGCTCCCCCTTGGGCATCACGCATGCGGGGGCTGGGCACAGTGCATGTGCTTGGGCCTCACGCGCGCGGGGGCTGGGCACGGTGCCTGTGTTTGGGCCTCACGCGCGCGGGTGCTGGGCATGGTGCCTGTGCTTGGGTTAGTCCTAGCGACGCTAGGATCCAAAGGACTGGGTTTTGTCTCGCGGACATGCTCACGTGCATGTCACCCCACCAAGGCTCCTGGTGCCTGTCTTCCTCGCATGGCGCCCAAGTGTAAATTTGTAAGCGCGTGCCGTTCTAGACCAAGTGCTTTCACGCAGGATCTCTCCCAAGGGCGGTTCCCCCAAGAAGCCTCGCGAGGCAGGCCCAGACGAGTCCCTGAGCATTACGCATCAGGGCCCTTCATACCAACGACGTCAGGGAGATCCCGGAGAAGGATACATGCCTCACAAGGAGCGCGGAGAAGAAACTCATTTTCAACCCAAAGTATCATTCGACTTAAGGCACGAAGGACATAACCTATTTTTACACACCCCCATGGGGTCAACATGGTTCATTGCAGGAAAGGAAATACAACGCAAAAGATGAGGGGCTGGGCTTTGATAGCGCCGCCTCCGGAGACCCCGACCCTGATGCCACCACACCTAGTCGGAGTCCTCTTCCTTGACGCAGATGCCCGGGGAGCCGTCAGAGTCGTCGTCGCTCCCACTTCCCCCGCAGGAGGAGCTGCTGCTGCCGCTGCTGCTGCTGCTTTCGCCCTCCATGCAGCAATCCAGGCGATCTCCGGCCTCCCCGTAGATCTTCATGAAGAGCGTGGCAGCCCGTCAAACTTAAAGTGCAGGACATGCCCTTACCGCAAGCCGCGGGCAAGTTCGAATGACTTCCACCCGCGCCTCATGAACATGAAGCCGAGGGGGTTGAACTCAAGAAGATCTGTTGCAGCAGCCGTTCGGTTTCAGCCACAGGCCCAGGGGTGCGCGCTCCCCCATCTCTCTCGCGAAGGAGTCCGGGAGCCGGAGCCAGGTGCGGGGTTTGCTCTCCATCCTCACGTGGAACTTATGGACCGCGTCGGCAGAATGGCCTCGCGGCCGGGGCGGCCGGGCCGCTGCACCATACCTTTGGCCCCGTCCGCGGCCACCACGCCCACCGCGCCCGTGCCCGTGGGTAAAGCTCCTCCCACGGCTACTCGTGCCAACATGGGTTGCCGGCGGAGTTCGCCCACGCCCCCGAAGAGGTGCCTCGAGCGTGGCGACGGACGCGCGAGAGCGTCCGCCTCCCTTCGTCAGCCTCGATGTGCCCGCATCCTCCATCGCCGTTCTCTCCTTCTCGGCGGCGGAGAACTTCCTCACGGGTGCCATTGCTGCTACGGTGGCAAGTGGAGATGGAGGCCGAGAACGAGGATGATGGGCTAAGGGACTCCTCCCCTCCCCTTTATATACAGCCTTGGCTTTATCTTAGCCCTGGGCGGTTACCGAGGTGTCGTGGGGAGTGGAGGGGCCCCATGCCCCGTCATGCGCCACGTGTCGTGCTTAACTCCCAGGTGATTGGGGCCTACGCCGCTCCGACGTTCCCCCGCTAGAGGAGCCGCGCCCACCGTGCGCCCATGGATTGCATCACCAGGCCCGCTGGACCGGGGCCATCCAGGCCCAAACGCCTGCGGCCCAAAGCGCAGCGTGTGCCGCGGGCTGGGCTTGGCCCACCAACAAGCTCCGCAATTAGGATCCTCGTGAGGGTCCTGCCCCCCGTGGCTCACGCCGACGGCCGTCGTCAGGGGCCTCCACGGCGCCACCCGCAGGGCCGCATTCTGAAGCCGTCTCAGAGACCTTGCCAAGGCGGATTAATCAAGGGAGGCACGACGCTCGTGCTTGGCCGGCCTTGCTAGCTCAGGCGTGGTTGGCCCTGGGGGTGGGCCCAGGCCCGTGGTTTGCCCCTACACACGTCATCTTGCCGGAGCCTATGGTCACCTCGCCAAGGCCTAGTGTGACGGGCTCCCTTGCGTGGAGCCCGAGAACAAGCTGACAAACGTATGTAATCCGGGGTGGGCAGCCAGCGGAAGGGCTCCCCGGGAAAAGTCCGGCGAAGGGCAATGGCCTAGCAAGGTAAGAGCTAAGTGCTAAAGACTCTCGGGGGCTGTCGCCCCGAGGCCTCGCCGCGCATCAAGACCGGGGGCCCCGAGCGTCACGCGTCACGGGACTTCGGCAGCCTCGCGAGCCCCCACCCCCTGGCGCAGGAGGCTCGTTCCGGGTGGGACCTTATCGACGATGCAAGGCCTGCCCGGAGGCGGGGCCCCAGCCAGTCAGGGCATGGGGGCTGCGCGAAGGAAAACAGAAGGCCCCGTAGAGGGAGCAAGCGCATCTCATGCGTGACAAGCATCTACCGTTTAAACCAAAACGTCTTACAAATGTCTTACGCCCCCCGGGGCCGGATGGTTCATAGTGCAACAGGAAGGAAACGTAAGAGCTCATGTAGAGGAAGCGTTGTCGTCGTCATGGCTGCCGGAGGGGCCCACGCCTAGACTACCCCTCTCCCCAGAGGGCTCTGCCCGGGCGAACCGCTCGACCAGGGACTCCACGTCTTCACGCACCTCGGCTCTGAGGGGGCCCCGGAGCTCCTCAGGCACCGGCTCCACCACGCAGGAGAAGTCGAAGCCCAGGTCGAAGCGGCGGGAGTTGGAGAAGACGCGCACCAGGGAGTTGGAGGTCGCGGGAGCTCGATTCGATGTCGTCGTCCACCTTGGAGATGCCCGATTCCAGCGCTTCCACCACCTTGAGGAAGAAGTCGAGGTAGCCTCCATTGCCATGCGCACGTGGCAGCTCCGGAACGTCCCTAACAAAGCGGAGGAGCGCGCTGCCCGTGTGACGGGCGAGGTCCAGGAATTGCCCGACGCGCTGCGCCTCCATCATACGCGTCCGCGCCGCGTCGTCCCTGGCCATCTGCACTGCATCGGCGGCTTCACCGACCTGAGCCTGCAGCGACGCCAACTCCGCCTCGATGGCCCCTTGCTCGCGAGGGCGGGCTGGAGATCGGCCTCAACGCCCTGCAGCTGGGATCGGAGCATGCCCACCTCCTCTTGATGCGAGTCGCAACGAAGCTGGATACGGGCCTCCTGCCGAGCCAGCTCGCCATGGTACTCCTCCAGGGCGGCCTCCCGCTCCTGAGCCACCCTCGCGTCGGCACCGCCACAGGCCTCCTCGCGCGCTGCCACGAGGGCAGCCTCGTCGGCAAGGACCTGGCATTCCAGGGTCTCAAGGCGCTCGTGTTTGACTTCCTGGTCGAAGGCGGTCCGAGCAGCCTCCCACTCGCAGAAGGCCACGTTGGCTTCCCGCTCAATGATGGCCGCCTCCCTGCGGGCCAGCTCCGCTTCGCACTCAGCACCCGATGCAGTGCGCATGGCGGCACGGGCCACGCGCCCCCAGGCCCCGTCAAGCCGGGCGTGGGGGCAGAGGCTTCTCTAACAGGCAGCGTGCGGGAGGACGCCCAGGGCGAGGCATCCCTCCGCCTCTTGAGCGTGGGCACCCTGAGAGATTCGGTGATCAGGCTCGCCGGGCGGGTTGGACATGCAAGAAAGGACTGAGGTGACAGTGCACTTACTCGTCGTTGACGGTCCAGGGCCGTCGTGTTGGAGTCAGCCCAGAGCGCTGGCCTCAGTTGCCTTCGGGAAATGGAGAAGGCGCTGAAGACCCAGCCTACGTCCCGGTGTCGGCAATACCCCTGTTCGTCGCCATGGCAGGGAAAAAGGCGATGATCGAGAGAGAGATCAAAGGAGGAGAAGCGGCAAGAGGGGAAGGCGTACCGAAGAAGCCGGGCGACGAGGGTTTTTATGCCTGGTGCGCCTGACGGTTTACTCAGGCGGAGGCGCGGTTCCCGGGGCATCCTGGGGTAGTGGAGGCGACACACGCCTCACCGAACGCCATGCGTTGCGCCTGGGCCGCAGGCGGTGGGGGCCAGTGTCGTTTCGACCCCTCCAATAGGCGGAGTCGTTCACGCCGTGGGCCCGGGGGCTACTGTCGGGCCTCTGGGACTAGGGGTACCTAGGCCCGTCTGCGTTTTGCCTTAAACACTAGGTGGCCCATCTGCGAGCTTCATGGGGTTGGTTCTCGCGAGGTCCTACACCTCGCGAGGTGCAAGGCAACATTACCATCAAGGACTTCACGAGGCCTCTCCGCGAGGTTGTCCCAGACGCCCTCAGGAGGCGGGTCAGTCTGGGGTTGGCCTGGCAGGGCCGCGTAACCCTGCGCCCGCACATGGGTGACGCGCGCCGCGCCAAGCGGTACCTGGATCGGTGCCAACGGGCGCGGACAGAAAGGCTTTCCTCTTCAGTGATAGAGGAACGTCGCCAACTCGCGGGATCCCAAATCAACCCCCAAAGGTTTCCCTTCCTGTGCAAGAAGACCAAGACCGGGGGCTCGGCAGGACGGAAGTCACTCCCGAGCCTACAAGCACGTCACGACGAGGATCTTTGACAGGCGAAGACCGCCTTTTGTCATGATAGGCTGTAGTCCTGTCCCCCTTCAAACTGGCCGTTGTGGCAACCCTTCCCGCCTTGTGTTTTCGGGGGAAGAGGACCAAGGCCAATATAAGAGTAGGAACCAGCCACCGTAGAAAAAGAGAACCCGGGGCAAGAAAGAACACACCTTGTACTCATCCTCATCCTCAAGCAATCTAGACAAGCAGGAGTAGGGTCTTACACCGCGAGGTGGCCCGAACCTGGGTAAACTGTGTATCCTTTGTTCGTCTTCCTTAGCTCGAGCCGTCAGAGAGTCGCCGGGAGGTTGTGAGGCAGAGTAGCACAGGAGAGCAAGCGCACCCCAGTGTTCGAACCTTCTTGGGTCCCCGAAGCCCCGATGCCGGCAGGGTCTTGTATTCTTCAAGCATGGTGCGAGGCATCTCAACAAGAGTCTCGTTCTTGCGCTGCACGATGCCTTTCTGCTGAGGAGTATATGGGGCAGATAGCTCATGGGTAATACCAAGTTCATCAAGATAGTCATCAAGAGGAGTGTTCCTGAACTCGGTCCCATTATCACTCCTGATGTGCTTGATCTTGACGCCGAAATTTGTCGCTGCCCTTGATGAAAATTTTCTGAAGACTTCCTGCACTTTAGTTTTGTACCTGATAATATGCACCCAAGTATAAAGAGAGAAGTCATCAATAATGACAAAACCATATAGTGATGCAGCATTGGTTAGAGTGGCATAATGAGTGGGACCAAAGAGTTCCATGTGAAGCATTTCATTGGGACGAGTGGTAGTCAAGATAGTCTTGGAGGGATGCTTGGATCTGGTCATCTTTCTAGACTCACAAGCCCCACACGAGCGATCCTTGAGGAATTTGACACCCTCTATGCCAATGACGTGCTTCTTCTTCGCGAGCGTGTGCAAGTTCCTCATGCCAGCATGTCCAAGTCGTCGATGCCATAGCCAGCCTTCTGAGGCTTTTGCAAGCAGACATGTGGCCGGCTGTGGACCTGTAGAGAAATCAACAATATAAATGTCTCCTCTCGTAAAGCCTTCTAAGACTTTGGATTTGTCAGATTCCATGACGACAACGCAACAATATTTGCCAAACATGACAACCATATCAGATCACAAAGCATTGAGACATACATGAGGTTGAATCCGAGGGATTCGACAAGCATCACCTTATCCATGTGTCGATCTTTCGAGATTGCAACCTTACCTAGACCCAATATCTTGCTTTTTCCTTTATCAGCGTTGGTGATATGCTTCAAGTGGTATGTCCATCAGTCGGTTCGTGTCACCAGTCATGTGATTGGTGCATCCACTGTCGAGTACCCACTCAGTTGCTTTAGGTGACTCATCCTGCAGATGCATTAATACAACTTACGAACTCATATACTTCAGAGGGAAGAATATGACATCAAATTTGCCAGACATAATTTCATCACGAAGTATAGTAAGCAAAGTAATTTGAGGATGTGAGAAATGAACGATTCATTTCTTTCATGATTGGCTTGCGTCCTTTCAAGCATTTCCTCGGGTTTCCAGCAAATTCATCAGACGTTCAAGTTCGTCTGGAGACCTGATCCTGCATAAGATATTAGTTCATTTTCTTCACCACCCATATCTGGAGGGGTGTTAAAGAGTTCATCATTCTACGAGCTCGATATGAGAAAGGTGGAATTGAAGCAAGTGCACTTCATTTCACACGAGGGGAGTTAGAGTACTCATATGAATAAGTAGAGAAATTCTTCGAGGACTTAGGAATATAATGATTTGAAGAAATAATGCACATATTCATGACCCTTAGATATTCCCTGTGAAACAGATGCATTAGCACAAGAATGATATGAATTTTGACCATATGAGGAATTTGGTCCATGTGAAGACTTTGGTCCATATGAAGAATTTGATCTGGGATTCCTGTTCTTCACGGGTGGTGTCATGACGACATTCACCTAAATATTTTCAAGGTACCATTTGGGAACCCAGATTTTCTTCATAGGAGGATCGTTCTTGCAGTTAGTTCCAACATATCTGGCAAATACTTCACCATTCTTATTTTTGAATAGTTTATAGTTGAAGTCAAAAGACTCATCATAGGAATAAGAAGATTCACAAGTAAAGCCAGATAAAGTGGATGGATCTACAAGAGGTCCTTTTGCAGCAACCCATGAGGTCTTGGGGTATTACTCAGGTTTCCAGTAGGATCCATCCACATTGAGTTTCCTCTCAAAAGCAATACCCTCTTTCCTAGAGTTCCTGTTCAGAATCTGCTTTTTAAGCACATCGCAAAGGGTTTGATGCCCTTTGAGACTTTTGTATATGCCCATCACATACAATACCTTCAACCCTGCATTTTGATCACTGACACTTGTGGTATCCTCAGATGAGGAATTTGTGACCACATAAATAGTTGAAGAAGTTGCAGCAATAGAAGTATTTGAACTTTCAGGTGAAGAATTAGCAGTTTCACGTTCGATGCATTTCAAAGAAGGTGCAACGAAATCTTCCTGAGCAAGACTAATCTGTTGAGCAAGCAACGAATCGTTATCCCTTTGAAGATCTTCATGAGACACCCTTAGTTTCTCAAGATCTTGCTTTCTTTGAATAAATTCATAAGAAAGCTTCTCTTGATCGACTAAGAGAGTTTCATGACAACTTTGAAGGTCATCATACTTAGACCGAAGACTTTGAAGATCATCAGTCAGAGTTTGAGTTCAATCCATTTCCTCATTCAACATGTCATCGCTTTTGTCTAGCAGCTTCTGAATCTTTTCCAAAGCATTTTGTTGTTAGTGGCAATATTAGCAAGTTTGGAATAGCTAGGCTTTATGTTTTCATCAGATTCGCCTTCACTAGATTCAGAAGGCGAACGATGTTTGAGTACCTTGGCACCTTTTCCCATGAAGCAATAGGTGGGATCATAGTCGTCGTTAGCGTTGGAGTCGTCATCACTTTCCTCAGTGTTGAAGATGGACTTGCCGCTAGTAGTAGCGAGAGGTAGGCTCGCCACACCAGAGTCTGACTCCTCCTCAGATTCCTCCTCTTCCTCATATTCCTCAGATTCAGCTTTGAAGTCCATTTCCTTGCCAATAAGTGCCCGAGCCTTTCTGGAACAGTTCTTCTTGTGAGATGAAGACTTTGATGATGAGGACTTTGAAGATTTCTTCTTTTTCTTCGAGTCATCAGAATTGTCATCCTTGTACTTGTTCTTCTTTGATTATTTTTCCAAGAGTGGGCAATCAGCAATGTAGTGTCCAGATTTCTTGCATTTGTGGCAAGTCCTTTTCTTGTAATCACAGGATGAAGAATCTGATCTTTTGTCATCACCTCTTGAAGACGTTCCAAATCGGCCTCTCCTTGAGAACTTCTGGAATTTCCTCACGAGCATTGCTAGCTCATGACTCAGTTCTTCAGGATCACCAAGGCTATTGTCAGTTTCTTCGCCTTCAGGTGACGAAATTGCTTTTTTCCTTCAGTGCACGAGTTCTTCCATAGCTTGGTCCATAGAGGTATCTCTTTTCAGCTTGTTGGAATTCATGAGTATTGAGTGTCTCAAGAATATCAGTAGGATCTAGTGACTTGTATTCTCCATGTTCATGAATCATCAATGCCAGTGTATCGAATGAGGAATCAAGAGATCTCAGCTATTTCTTCTCTACCTCATGGTCGGTGATATCAGTGGCACCAAGAGCCTAAAGCTCATTTGAGATATCAGTGAGGCGATCGAATGTTTGTTGAACATTTTCATTGTCGAGTCTTTTGAAGCGGTTGAAGAGATTGCGAAGAACATCAACTCGAGAGTCACGTTGAGTTGAGACTCCTTCATTGACTTTGGACAGCCTGTCCCAGATAAGCTTCCCAGATTCCAAAGCACTCACTCTGCCATACTATCCTTTGCTCAGGTGGCCACATATGATATTCTTTGCTTGAGAATCGAGTTGCCTGAATCTCTTCACATCAACGACGTTGACAGAGGGGGTGACGGAGGGAACACCATTTCCCACAACATACCAGAGATCATTGTTAATAGCCTCAAGATGCATGCGCATCTTGTTCTTCCTGTAGGGGTAGTCTGTCCCATCGAAGGTAGGACACCCAGCTGAGACCTTGATCATGCCTGCTGTCGACATAACTAAAACTCCAGGTGGTTAAACCAAAATCACACAGAACAAGGGAGGACCTTGCTTTCATACCAATTGAAAGTGCGCTATATCGACTAGAGGGGGGTGAATAGGCAATTTTTACAAATTCGTCACTGAGGAATTTCTACTTGAGGATTTTGCTGAGTGGCGAAATACCGACAGCGAAATATGTACTCAAGTGCATGCATAACATAGCAGTAGCATAGTCATCATGATGAAATGAAACATATACAGAGCACAAGTAGCATGTAAATAGGATAAGCAGGCGATAGACAAGGTGACTGAAGAATTTGTGATAAGTTAATTGAGAAAGTATTCAGTCAAAATCTTCAAACAGTAACGATCAATTTCATCAACAAGTTAACTAGGAAATGAAAGGGTTGAGGAAATAGAGCCAGGAGCTCAATAAAGACAATGATTTGATGAGCCAGTTCCAACTGCTCTGACAGTCGTACATTTGGTTTGGAGCAGCTTGGTATTTAAACCAAAGGACACACAGTCCTTACCGTATTCTCCTTGAGCTAAGGTCACGCAGACCTCACCCAACACTCGTGGTAAGTCTTCAAGGTAGACTTCCAAACCTTCACAAACTCGGTCACCCAGTGATCCACAATTTCCTCTTCGATGCTCTAGACCATGACGCCTAACCGTCTGGAAGATACACAGTCTACAACGGTAACAAGCGTCGGTTCCACACAGGAACAATCTCTTCAGTGATGCTCAATCACTTTGGTTTTTAGGTGTTTGGATTTTGGGTTATTCCTCACTAATGATTTTCTCTCACAATCCTTAGAGGATGGGTTGCCCTAACTGACACTTGTCAATCTCTCTCGGAGCAGCCAACCGGCTAGTGGTTGTGGGGGGCGGCTATTTATAGCCAGGGTGCAACCTGACATGATAAGACATAAATGCTCCTAATGATATGCCCGTTATGTACATAAGATATTTGGACAGCTGGCATGAAGCACAACCACGGTCAGAATCTCGAAATATCAAAGTCCTCAGGGCTATCATGTTCCTCATGGTAGGCAATTCGCCATGGCGAAATTCTAACTCCTTAGTTAGACCAATTTCCTAAGAGACCAGAAGAACATCGTCTCTGTCACTAAAGAACTTGAATGAACTGCAAGATATTTCCAAAAGCTTCACTCGAAGGATTGGGTATGTGTAGGCTTTAAGATGAGCATCACTTAGAATTTTTTCCTTAGTATTACCTCAACCCCCTTTTACAGTACGGTGTTTCCTATGACTCAAAAGAAAGGAAATGAAACAAGAAAACTAAAGTCTTCACGCTTCATAGTCCTCGCATCAATATCTTCAAGGTCACACCAAATTCCTCATTTTCAAAGTCTTTAAGAAAGCATCAAAGTCTTTAGTTGAAGACATTCATTTTTTGGGGTCGACATTCGTAGGATATATCAAACTCCTCAGCGACTTATAGAACATGTGTACACTCACAAACACATTAGTCACTTAACCTACAAGTCTTCAATACACCAAAATCACTAAGGGGCACTAGATGCACTTACACGCCTGCGCGGTAGTACTGGCAACCACCCAACGGTTGTACCGCCCCAGTGAGGTGGCAGAGGTCCAACTGCATTGCTCCCAGCAGTAGTACCGATAGTAAGCACGGTAGTACTGTTGTTATGGTAGTACCAGCCACAACCAGCGGTAGTATCGCTTGCAACCCAGAAAACTGCAAAGATCAATTTGTAGAGATGGCTTATGCAAATATGAAGAAGCGGTTTGAGAGATAGAATGCTTGGGTTGGAAACACAGAAACCAGCAAATGTTTAGGGACACTCCATGTTAAAAATGACAAAACAAAAGAAGAGTAAACTTGGAGTGACACAAATCAAACAAGCTTTCAATAGCAAATTCCTCACTAGGAGGGGGCGGTGGCCGAAGCCACCAATGTTTGAGTCAATTGGTATGCCACCACGAAAGATTTTAACCTTGGGCCCATGAACAAAACTCGTCTTTGAAGCACAAGTACCATAAAAAATGGCTAATGTGAAAGACTTGATCGATTTATGCATAATGGGGGAGGGAAAGTTCATTGAGAGAACAACACTCCCCCTATATACATGCCTACATCTAAACAAGACACAATGATGAGTGTGGTGGGGTGTGCAATACTTCAAGCCACATTGCTCAAATCAATGATATTTAGCTCATGCGTTAACTTGCAAAATATTGCTTCATCCAATGGCTTCGTGAAAATATCTGCAAGTTGTTCATGAGTATTGAGATAAATAAGGTCAATCTCTCCATGCTTGATGTGCTCCCGGATGAATTGGTGACGAATCTCAATATGATTCATCTTCCAATGTTGAACCGGGTTGTTGGAGATCTTGATTGCACTTTCATTATCACAGAAAAGTTTGCCTCATCCAAAGTAACTGTGCACAACAACTTGCGGCGGCTAGATACTCGGCTCCGGTGGTAGAGAGAGAAACATAATTGTGTTTCTTTGAAGACCTACTTACCAAAGAGCGACCAATGAATTGGCACACTCCGGAAGTTGACTTCCTATCCACAGGGTCTCCCGCCCAATCCAAGTCCGAATATTCCATGAGATCAAATGAAACACCTTTGGGGTACCATAAGCCAAAGTTTGGGGTATGAGCCAAATATCAAAAGATTCGCTTGACCGCCACAAAGTGGCTTTCCTTAGGCGCGACTTGAGATCATGCACAAATTCCCACACTCAACATAATATCTGGTCTAGATGCACAAATGTAAAACAAAGATCCAGTCATGGAGTGATATACCTTTTGATCCACAACTTTACCATTGGGATCAATGTAAAGATGGCACTTGAGTTGCATAGGTGTTTTAGCCGGCTTGACATCATCCAACTTGAATCTCTTGAGCATGTATTGAGTGTACATGGCTTTGTTGATGAAGGTTCCTTGTCTCCGTTGCTTGACTTCGTATCCAAGGAAGAACTTCAACTCTCCCATCATAGACATCTCAAACTCTTTGGTCATGAGTGCGGCAAACTCATCATTGAAAGATTTTTTAGGAGAACCAAATATAATATCATCAACATATAATGGGCAGATGAACAAATCCCCTTTAACCCTCTTAGTAAAATGAGTAGGATTAATTTTCCCAATTACAAACCCACGATCTTCTAACAACTCGGTAAGGTGCTCATACCATGCACGTGGGGCTTGTTTAAGTCTATAGAGTGCCTTATCGAGTTTATAGACATGATTGGGGAACTTGGGATCCTCGAACCCCGGGGGTTGTTTGACATATACCAACTCATTAAGAGGACTATTTAAAAAAGCACTCTTCACATCCATTTGTTGTGAAGTAAAATTATGATGAGTAGAATATGCAAGCAGCATGCGAATAGATTCAAGGCGAGCAACGGGGGAAAAGAATTCACCGTAGTTGATACCCTTGACTTGGGAATAGCCTTGAGCCATCAATCTTGCCTTGTTTCGAATGACAACACCATTTGCATGTTGCTTGTTCATGAAGATCCACTTGGTTCCAATGACATTACGGTTCTCCTTTGGCCTCGGAACTAGTTGCCACACCTTGTTGCTCTCGAAGTTGTTGAGTTCATCATGCATGGCCTCATGACAATCCGAGTCCTTGAGCGCCTCTTGTACCTTTAGGGGTTCAATAAAAAACGTGTGATCCTCACAAAAGTTTGTTAATTGTTTACGAGTGGTTACCCCTTTACTCAAACCCCCGTAGACATTTTCAAAACACATGTTGACTATGTTTGAGTTTGGAGGCTACTTTGGTAGCACGACGCTCCAAAATCTCCTCCAAGGAAGGTTGAGGAGCCATATGAACAATATCTTGAGCGTCGTATTGAGCTTGCTCTTGATCTTGAACATGTTCTTGATCTTCAGCTTGCTCGGAGTCACGAACTTGATCTTGGGCATCACTTGGTGAAGCACCATCATTGTGAGGTTGGTCTTGCCCTCGATCTTGTTCATTAGGTTGAGGGCCTTCATTTTGTTCTTCGGAAGCTTGTGGGTCAAGTGATGGTGAGGGTTCCACTTGTATGAAACATTGTCCTTCTCCTTCGGCCACAAGGGGTTCCTCAACGGGTAGGAAGTGTCCCACACCAATTCTTCTTATGGCTTGGGGAGGAATTTCATCACCTATATCAAAGACCACGTTGTCCACTTGGGAGCCATTATTTTCATCAAAATCCACGTTACACGTCTCCTCAATGAGTCCGGTGGACTTGTTGACGACACGGTAAGCATGAGAGTTTGTAGCATAACCAACAAATATGCTCTCATGAGCTCTAGAATATAATTTAGCTAAACAAACTCCCTTTTTGAGAATAAAAGACTTACACCCGAACACCCAAAAGTATGTGAGGTTGGGCTTGCTAACGGTAAGGATTTCATATGGAGTTTTGTCCAAGCCATTGTGGAGGTAGAGCCGATTGGATGCATGACATGCGGTGTTGATGGCTTCGGCCCAAAAGTTGTAAGGAGATTTGAATTCCGCCATCATGGTCCTTATCGCATCCATCAATGTCCGGTTCGTCCTCTCTGCTACACCATTTTGTTGAGGCGTATAAGGTGCGGAGTATTGGTGCTTGATTCCCTCATCACTCAAAAACTCGTCCAAGGTGTAGTTCTTGAACTCGGAGCCTTTGTCACTTCTAATCATCAAAATCTTTGCATCATGTTGGCGTTGAGCTTCATTTGGAAAGTCGATAGACGATTTGTTGGGTCTTACTCTTCCTCTTGAAGAAATATACCCATGTATATCCAGAATAATCATCCACAATCACCAAACAATACTTTCAGTACACCACAACATGAATGCACGGACATAAAAACTGCCGGGAGAAGTCACTTATAAGGACAGACAAACTGCCGGGAATGTTTTTCTCCCGGCAGATAGAACTGCCACAAGAACGGCTGTCGGGAATTCCAAATGCCGACAGATAGAGATCTCCCGACAGTTTGTATGCCGCCATGTTCAAAGTTCTCCCGGCAGTTTGTATTCTCCCGACAGACAATTTCTCCTGGCAGTTAATAGCTTTCCTCGCAGATGGTGTGCAATTGGTGCCATATACCCCAATCCATTAGGCTATTGCACTCTAGTATTGCATTTATTTCACATTTAGATACACACTAACAAGGTATTCATTAAAATAAAGTAAAAGGAATCTGCACATTTATATTATAAAATCTGATGATCAAAGTACATGGTTACAATGTATGCAATTAATTGATTACACATGATGACTTGCATAATAATTTAGCATCTATAGTTTCAATACGTCAAAGTTGTATATAATTTAACTAGGACAAAATGCAAAGCTTGTAAGGTCTTCTACGTGAGCTCAGAGCATATGGTTATGACAATGTATCTTTGACCAGTCTTCACGAACATTTCCAACCTAAACAAGGCGACAATTGACAAGTACAAGCATTACAAAACATTATCTGCATTACATTGATTACAATACTCAGACTCAATCGCGTTGACCTTTCCCACTTTTTAAGAAAGACGTCTACGTCAACAAGGTAACTTCTCATCAAATTTTCTTTCAAGGCATCAAGTACATCCTATGAGGCACCGATATAGCGACACTGATACGGTGATGCGAGTAAGACGATGCGGGGTATGGAAATTTCTAGAAACAGTAACACGATAAGTATGTATGAATAATCAATAAAATGACAACTAATAAAACAAACATAAGATGACATGTAATAAATCAAACATAATAGAAGGTGTGAGGTGAGATCATAATACTGGCCACATTGGTTGCATACTTACCTCTTTGCAAGTCCTGAATAATCATCAATGTCTTGGATTGCATGAGTGAGCCAAAAAACGGAGGGAGGGTATTGCTCTTCTCCCAACGTTTTAGAAGTTTTTCCCTCTCCGGCAGTAGATAGTAGTAGTGAAGCAGCAAAATCAGTCATCAACATGCAATTTTATCCCACCAACATCAACAAGCAGGAACATGTGTATATATTGCAGAACAATAGATGTATAAATATAAGTGATAGTATCCTTTGTTAAGCTATTTCTCTCAGTGATGGAAGATATCAAGCACACAGTATAGTACTCATCTACTATGTACTATGGAATCTAGCAAGCAGTCAAGTAATATCTAGCAAGCAACCAAGCACATAGCGAGCAAACCTTACTCTGGGATTGGGGTAATCATTTACCTCGCTCTTGCGATGGTGGAGGAGAAGACTCGAGTCGGGCCAGTCAAGGAAAAGGCGTGGCAAGTAGACAGGGCGGAGAGGCGATTCCAGGTGGCGGTGCTCTTGAGTTGCCTTTAATCCCCCATCTGTGCTGCAGCCGGACAAAGTACGAGAGAGGAAGGTTAGGGTCAGTATCTCTCGCTCACCGTGTCCTGTCGTGTCATGTGTATGTCCCTGGCTGTATCAACATTTTTTCTTTTCTTTTTTAAATAAAAAGATACTACTGGGATACACATATTGGAGCCGTATCAGAGTATCAGTCCTGTCCGGAACGATGACACTGTCATTCTTGATGTATCGGTGCTTTAGATAGTAAATATTGAATTAAATAAGAATCCCAAAAATGCCAGTAGTTTAAGGCCTTGACAGACAAATTAAGCACATCTACTTTCCTAGAAAGCATTTACCAGTATGGTATTAGTTAGCTATAAGATTCTAAACAAGGTTATTACTCCCTGTATCCTGTTAGAATATCAACCATTAATCTAAGTAGGCATAACTAAGGCAATGACTTCCTAGGTTAAAAATCTTATGTACTATTAAAGAGTAACAAATATACACCTACTTAAGGCTAGTTATGTTACTTTCTACAGTGGAGCTGACTATGGTAGTATAATCTCCCATTTTTTGTCGGGGGTTACATTTAACACCCTCCATTTAACATCAGAGATTCTGAATAAAAAATGATAAGAGTACGAGCACCATATTCATATCAACATCATCAGATCATCCCTTGTTTCATATTGCACTATATGTTCTTTCTGTGATTTCATCAAGCAACGCTTGTTTCAGACTTTTGAAGAGACAAATTAAAGGTTTTGACATGTAGCAATTTAACTCATTAGCATAAATAAAACTCTTCTAAATGTGATGCACTTCATCATCACCACAAGCAATATTACATAATTAGATCAAGCATAAATCATTTGCACTACACATACAAAAATCGTCAAATATCTTAAACCGAAATCTGTACAGAATTGATTTACACCAAACATACCAAGAGCTAACTTCTAAGTTGACAAAGTAATACCTAGTGAATCACATGGAATCTAGGACTAGAAATAAAGACCAGGTGATATTTGAATGACCAAGGGCCAGTTCTGCAACCCAGTGGCTTCCATATGAAATTTTCAGGGCTTTCATATGAGATTTTTGCAAGGCTTCAGTTGCTCACACGGATGGCATGGCATGGCTGCTCACACTGAGACATGTAAGGGGACTTTTTAATTTGCAAACTTATTCTAAATGTGAGGCTTTTGCTCTCTGCCATGTCCAAAAAATAGTGATCAAAAGCTCTGTGTATGCTCTCTATACACAGTTAAATAGGAGAACAATAGGGGAAGCTGGTGGTTGGTTGTGAGTGATCAATATGATGATTTCGTGGATGTGGTAAGGTGACAAACTGGGCCTAAGTAAGCATAGTATGCACTAGTTACAAATGAAGCAAGCTAACAACATAGAGAAGTAGATGGAATAATAGACATCAATCAAGAAGAGCAGAAGATAAATAAGAGAGCCACTCATAAAGAAAATTTAAGGAAATGAACAAAGCATCGCTATCTAGATAGACTGACATTCAAATCTGCAGTTTTATCACTTCCAATTTGATTCTACGAGGTAGTACTACTAGTAAGCTATCAGAGCAGAGTTCTGATGGCACAAGCCAAACTAAGAGGTCTGACTTGGAAAATATTTACTGTTTCAACATTTTAAATCGTCTAACATCACAAAAAAGGTGCATATAGTATAAACAATGCATCTTATAAGGTTAGCTCCTTTTGAAGTTATCAATGAATCTTATAAGGTACCTCCTTATAAGAAATAGTATTATCAAGATTGAGAGGCTTTGAGTTCCTTCTAAAATTATCAAGATAATGATAGAATTTCAAACAACAAAGAAATAATATCACATGGCGATAGCCAACAGAAACATGTATATACCTCCTCAGCTTGCTTGAAGTCGCATTCCTGCTTTTGCCATGTATTTGTCCTCAAGATCTCTAATCATTTTGGACCTAAGAACTCAAGTTACGTAAACAGTAGGCATTTATGTAGTGCTCTACAAATAACCAAACAAGATGGTGTATAAAGTTGCCTCAAAATTGAAGTAAAGCATGACAAAGTGAAGTGCGCAAAGCATGAATTAAAGTATCTCAAAACTAAAGTAGTAGATGCAGTTTTATAATATATGTAGTAACCAAACCGAAGCATGCTATATCACCTTACTAATATTAGTTTGTCGCTGACTGGCTCGGCCTCCAGAATCTTCATCCATATTTGAATTTTTTTATGACCCAAAGTCCGCACCATTCCTTGCTTTATGTTTTGCTTGCCTCTCTCGCTCTTGTGCTTCAACATCATCTTCATATCTTCCCCTTTTCCATAAAATAAAATTTATGGCACCTTATAATTGACAGATTAGGTTTCAAGTAGATAAGCTTGTAACTGTGGAAGGAAAAGGCACACACTTTGGGTGCTGAATTGTAGGAACGAGTGTATAGCGAATATGCATCCATGTAATCCTTCTATTTATTTGTTTTCGAAAAATAGATGTAAACTATGTAGACCTATAATCAAGCAATCTACAATATAGGAAAGTAAAACTTAGACAAGATAGCACTTGTTTGTCCCTGATGCAACAGAAGGCTAAATACAAAAGTTATAGAAGTTATGTTACGTAGAGCAAAGATTTATTTAGGCTATCAGCTTCACTTGGGTTCAAAGGATTAAATCAGAAACCTCACATTCAGAGAATACATGTATTACAATAGAGCAATCAACAGAACCACCACTGATTTGACTTCCATGGAGAAAAAAGTCCACACACTCCAACACTATATCACTCACCAATCACATTCGAAGAACTCGTGGCTCGATCAATTGCATGAGGATCATTAACAAAAGTAGTAGCATCAACAACATCATCTAGGGCAAAAGCAGAAGAAACAAAAATGATGGCAACAAGGTCTTCGTGGTGCGCGCCATACCAGCGTAATAATCTTTGCGCCCTCCCCGAAATGGTGAAAATCTGCTCCATGGCCATGCACTTAGGGAGGAGGCTTGCTCGGGGGAGGAAGCTCGCGAAGTTGGTGGTGACGAGGGAAGGTGGAGGAGGGTGGTCGCCGGTGGAGTGGGTCTACGATAGTGGTTGTTTGTGTCAGTTGGATGCTCGGCGGCGCTGCTATGGGGTGGTTGGAGGAGACGACGGAAGTGGTCGGGGTAGAGGGCGGCCAGCGGCGTGGGGTGGTTGGGGGCGACGATGGCTATGGGTGTGTGGAGAACAGTCGGCGGCAGTGGGATGGTTGGGGCGGCGGTGTTTGCCGGTGCTTGTGTGGGGTGGTTGGGGGCGACAGCGGCGGTGGTCGGGGTGGGGTCCGACAACAGGGATGTGGTGGTGGGGGGCAACAACGGCGATGGTCGGGGTGGGGGCTGACGGCAGGGTTGCGGTAGTGGGGGAGACGGCGGAAGTGGTTGGGTGGAGGGCGGTCGATGGTAGATGCGATCTGCTCGGTGTAGGAGTGGGATGTCGATTTGGGGGTGGCTGCGGCTTGGGTGGATGGCTGACACGTCTATAGTTCATTTGGGCCAGAAAATTTCATCTCTCGCGCGCTTTCCCTCGCCAGTGCGCACTCAGGCCTGATATTTTTTCGGCATCACGCCCAATAGAGACCCCGATATTAGGGGCTGTTTGGATTGGATCCCCCACATGCCCAGCCAATATTTTGGCGTTGACCAGGGAACTGCCGCTCATTTGGATTGGCTCCAATGTTTTGGCTCGCCAACCCTCCTCACCTTTTACTCTGTGGTTCTACGCCAATTTGTTGGCGAAACCGGGGGCGCCCAAATCGGCCGCCAACATTTAGGCGCACCCGCAACGCCCACGATTGGCGTGGCGCTCCTGGGCAACAACCAAACAACCCCTAAATGGCCAGGTTTGAGTTGTTCCACCAGATAATGTGCCTTAAAATGTACCAGCAGTCTTTGTGCCCTCATTGCTCAGGTTCTAACGGCAGTTTATGTGCCCTGACGTACTTGTCCCGACAGTAACAAATGTATTGGTAGTTCATTTGCCCTTGTTTAGCTACTTCTCCTGGCAGTTAACTCTCCCTAATCAAGTGTTGTGGTGTAGTGTTTTCTTTCCCCAAGACTATCAAATGATGGAGGACCGCAGAGATCCTTGTGAAGGAGCTCTAGGGGCTTCTTCGAGTAAATCGTAGTTGTTGGGCGGTGAGACGTCTCATGAAGCTTTCCTTCGATACAAGCACTGCAAACACGATCTTTGGCAAAACTAACATTTGTTAGTCCACGAACATGGTCCCCATTGAGGTGACTTTGCAAAGATCCCATATTGACATGGGCTAGTCGGCGATGCCAAAGCCATCCCACATCAACTTTAGCCATTAGACATGTTGCGGTCTTAGTGGGATTCTCTGAGAAGTTGACCACATAGATACCGTTCTCAACATGTCCAACATAGGCTACTTTAAGAGTCTTGCTCCACAAGAGGGCCACAGTATCAATATCAAAGAAGGTAGAAAAACCCATGAGTGCAAGTTGACGAATAGAAAACAAATTGAATGCAAGGGTCTCAACAAGCATGACTTTCTCAATGGTTAAGTCCGGAGAGATCACCACCTTGCCAAGACCCAATACCTTTGAAATTGACGCATCACCAAATCGGACTTGAGTGGACATAGATGTGTTAGTTTGTATGTCCACCACCAAGTCCTTGCTTCCGGAGATATGATTTGTTGCTCCACTATCGAGCAACCATGATCGTCCTCTGAAAGAAAACTCCTACATAAGATCAATGCTTGGATTTAGGTACCCATTCTTGAATGGGTCCTTTGAGGTTAGCAACAGGGGTCTTAGGAACCCAAATAGACCATTCAATGTACTCATAACGAGAACCAAATTTTTTGGCATAAACATGCCCATCACTAGCATGGCATAAAACATATGAAGGATTAAAATCGCCAGTCTTGTTGGGGTGAGTGGCATTGCCCCTTATGGACTTGCCACCCATCACCTTGTTCTTCTTATTCTTAGCAGCACCCTCTCCCTCTTTGACACATGTTTCTTTAAGGGGGAGAGATTGCTTGGTCTTGTCTTTCTTCTTGGACTGCTTCTTCTTTGAGTTGGGTACAAACCCAAGTCCCTCCTTGAACACAACTTCCTTTTGATTTCTCAAAAGGTCATTGAGGTTCTTCTCCACTTGGATGCAAGTCACAAGACCCTTCTCAAGTTGCTCTTTCATTTAGCGTTTTCCTCCACAAGATGCGCATGCTCACAAAAAGGGTTAGTAGCACGAGCATTATCAATTAACACAAAGGAAGGACAAGTAGAAGTCTCCTTCGTTAGCTTCACTTGGAGTTGATCATAAGAAACCTTGAGGCTTGCATGAGTGGTCTTCAAGACCTTATGAACCTTGTCAGGCAACACAAACTCCTCATTGAGTTTCTCATGGGCAACCACAAGTTCAACCTTCTCGGATTTAAGCACACGAGCAAGAACTTGAGCATGTTCAAGATCTTTCTTGAGTCCAGCTAAGTCAATATTGTGTGACTCCTCAAGAGCCAAACGAAGACTTTGCTCTTTTTCTAAATCATTGGAAAGATCTGCAATCTCGTCGGCATAGTCATGGCTATGCCCTTCCATCTTAGAGATGGTTTCTTCGTGAGTCTCAATGACATCATTTGCCTCACCTAATTGTTCCAAGAGAGCAATGAAATGCTTCTTGATTTCACCCTTGAGTTTGCGCATGAGTTTATCAAAGGGGTTTCCAACTACTTTTACCTCCTCTTTTTTATCTCCACTATCCGTTTTAGAAGGAGTAGTGGAGATGGTAGTTTTGATGTTGGAGGTTACCTTGTTGGAAGCTTTAGCCATTAGGCACTTGGCGATGGGGATGTGATCTTTGTTTGGTGTGTCAAAGAGTGATATCGTGGTTGGTGGAGAGATAGCAATGGCCACTGAAGCCGTTGTCATTCCTTCTCCACTTGCATAATCATCATTGATCGGAGTTGTACTCTTCTTGCTCCGTCAACCCCTTTGGAGACATCGTCTTCGTGAAATTGTTCTTGTTGGGGAAGGACTTTGACTTGTCCTTGCGAATGAGCTTGCCTCCATTGTCTTATCTCTTCTCATAGGGACAATCTACAACAAAGTAACTTACATTACCACAATTGCACCATGTTCTCACCCGTTGCTTACCCTTGGGTGCACATGAGTTGTTCTTGCAGAAGTTGGGCTTGGTGTTCATCTTGTTGCCCCAAAATTGCCTTGATGCAAGAGCCATATGCTCGTGGTAAGCATATTTGGTCTCTTCGGGGCAATCCTCCTTCTCGTCTTCTTCTTCTTCTTCTTTCGAGATAGCCTTCACCTTCAAAGCAAGGATGGGCTTCTTTGACCGTTCAACACAAGCTAAAGCGTTGTCCGTGGTCTTGTTCAAGATGTTCATTGCAATGAACTCATCCAACACTTCACTTGAAGACAAGGTGTGGAAGTTCAGTCTTTGATGGATCACGAAAGACATGCTTCTATTGAATGGCATGATGGCCTTGAGGAACTTGTGCTTGACCCAAGTTTCATCCATGTCCTTGCTCCCATGATCTTGAAGAGAGACAGCATGGGCGTTTAATCTTCGATATAACACTGTTGGGTCTTCATCCTCCTTCATGACAAACTCATTGGCTTCATCAAGAACCACCTCAAAGTTGCATCATTGAATGCTTGAGCTCCCTTTGTACAAGGAGTTGATGTGTGCCCATGCTTGTTTGGCAATGGTTTATGTACGCAAGTGGGGGAGCTCTTTGGGTGTCATGGCAGATTTAAAAATGAACAAAGTGGAAGCATTGAGTTGGTTGTCCACTTCTTCTCTTGGAGTAATGTTTTTGGGATCATGAGGGTGGAAGCCTTGCTCGATGACTCTTCATAGTTGTGTTGAGCTGTGATTAAAAACGAGACTTGATATGAAACACCCAATTAGGAAAGTTAGTCAAATCTAGTTTGGGTGGGGGCCCCATAAGAGTTAATATGAGGTGAAGGAACCGGTCCACCATGGGACAGGGGAGGGGAAACCGCGACATGGGGGCCTGATCCAGTACCTCCATGAGAGGATTTGGGAAGCTCGGTACTAGTCGTTTCCTTGACGGAATAGGCATCTGTCTCTGCAAGGATTGGATTAACCAAATCCTGGGGATCGTTGGGGACTTTAAGATTCTCAAGGAATTTATTTAATGTGTCCTTGACCTCGTCCACCATGCATGAGTTGAGTGAGGCGATGGCCTCATTCAAATTATTGCGGGTGACCACGACCCCGGACGTGGCTGTAGAGTTCTCCCCTTCGTCACATACTATGTCAACCATACTCCTTGGGCGGTTAAGCCTTTAAAACAAACCTAGATGTGATACCGATTCAAAGGATCAATATGGTTGGCTAGAGGGGGCGTGAATAGGCAACTAGCAATTTTTAGCTTTTCTTAGCAAATTAGGTTTAGCAACAAATAGGTTGTCTAGATATGCCACTAGGTGAACAACCTATATGATGCTAACAACGACAATGATACAAGCAAGCAAAATATACAACACAAGTAAAGCTTGCACAAAGTAAAGGTAAGATATAACCACAAGTGGAACTAGTGGAGACGAGGATGTGTTACCGAAGTTCCTTCCCTTTGAGCGGAAGTACGTCTCCGTTGGAGCGGTGTGGAGGCACAATGCTCCCCAAGAAGCCACTAGGGCCACCCTATTCTCCTCGCGCCCTCACACAATGCGAGGTGCCGTGATTCCACTAGTGGTGCCCTTGAAGGTGGCGACATAACCTTTACAAACAAGGTTGGGGCAATCTCCACAACTTAATTGGACGCTCCCAACGATACCCCGAAGCTTCACCACAACGGAATATGGCTTCGAGGTGACCTCTTTCGTCTAGGGTGCTCAAACACCCAAGAGTACCAAGATCCATAAGGGATTAGTGGGGGGAATCAACTTTCTCTTGGTGGAAGTGTAGATCGGGGCCTTTTCCTCCAAACCCTAGAGCATCAACAAGATTCGATGGCTAGAGAGGGAGATCGGGTGAAAGTGATCTTAGGAGCAACAATAGAGCTTTGGGGAAAAGAGGTGAGTCTTATTGGAGAAGAAGACTCACTTATATAATGGAAAAGTGAATTCAACTGTTATGCCATTCCGCCCGTGCATAAGCAGTAGTACCGCTGGGGAGAGCGGTACTTCCGTTGGCACGTGAGTTACTCCCACTCAGTGTAACTGAGGAGCTCAAAGGAGGTGGTAGAGCCGCCGCAGCGGTACTACCGCTCGCACCAGCTGTACTTCCGCTTAGTGTTGCATGAGCAGAGGACTTAGAGGCAGAAGAGTGAGGTAGCATGGTAGTACTGCTTGGAGCCGTTCTACCGCCCGCTACAGCCGCTCAAGTTCCGCTCAGAAAGCAAACTTATCCAGAGAGCAAAATATAAGCGGCAGTTCCAGCGGAAGAAAATCCTGGTAGTACCGCTGGGGCGGTACTACCTCTTTGCTAGAGAGGTACTTCCGCTTATCAACTGATCTACACGTGCTAGCAGTGGAAGTGGGCCAGTGGAGTGAGCGTAGTATTGCACGAGCGGTACTTCCACTCACAACTACCGCTCTACTTTCGCTGCCAATACCAGAGAGCAGAATGTAAGCGGAAGTGGTAGGAGCACTAAACTGCAGTAGTACCACTGAAGCGGTACTATCGCTGGTCAGAGCGGTACTACTGCTTAAAAGACTCTAGATAGATTTTAGGCAAGGAAGGATAGAAGCTCCAGAAGTCGGAAAGAAAGGCGTGGTACAAATGACTGTGTACGTGATGATTCCACCCAAACCTTTCCGAAGTGGACCCCCTCTTGATAGTACCGATTTCCTACGACCCAAGTCCACCAACACTAAATCGTAAGAAAATGACCGTCTTCTCTTTGAACACCGAGGGGATAAAAACTGTCTCGTGCCACCTGATAATCTCTGACATCTAAATGCACACGGTTAGTTCGCAAAGGGCATTGTCATCAATCACCAAAACTACTTAGGGAAAATTATGTTCTAACATATGGAGAGGAATATTACCGGCAGCTGGAATTCTGGACCTGAAAAAGCTACATTACAATTACCTATTTTGCTGGACTCCAAATGAACTAAAATTTTACGGAGAATATTTTTGGAATATAAAAAAATACTGGAGCCAAGAAATACCAGAGTGGGGCTACCTATCGCTCACAAGGCAGGTGGGCGCACCCAGGTGCCTTATGGGCCCCACAGTCTGTCTTCGGCCCCCTCTTGTGCTATATGAAGGGTTTTGACCTAGAAAAAATAAAAGTGAGGCTTTCGGGAGCCGCCGTCTCGAGGCGGAACTTGGGCATGAGCACTTTTGATCTTCGGGGGAGCAATTCTGCCGGGGAAACTTCCCTCCGGGAGGGTAAAATCGAAGCCATTGTCATCATCAACCTTGCCTCCATTGTGGGAGGACCAATGTTCATCAACATGCACCATCTCATATCAAACCCTACTTCATCTCTTGTATTCAATCTTTTTCTCAAAACCTCAGATTGGTACATGTGGGTTACTAGTAGTGTTGATTACATCTTGCAGTTGATGCTTGCTGGTTCATTTGGTGGAAGGTTACATGTTCAGATCCTTAATGATATTCAATACCCCTCTGATCTTGAACATGAATATGATTTGTGAGTAGTTCTTTTGTTCTCGAGGACATGTGTGAAGTCTTGTTATAAGTAATCATATGATGCTGGTATTCGTTTGTTATTTTGATAATGCAATCTGAATATTGGGAATATAGATGAAGTATTTATAAGGGTGGGGTTCCGAAAGCGGTCTTGGTTTGGTCGTTGGACACAAACGAAGTACCCGAAGTTGCAATGGCAAACTTTAACTAAACAAAACCAAAGGAAAAAGCTACTAGATTGATCTACTTATATAGGATCAAGGGGTGGCGGCCAAGGAGGTAGGAGGACGTCCCAAGGCAGCCTAAAACTAACCCTAGGTCGTACAAGGCCCATGGGCCCAAGTGGAGGTCATGCAACACCTTTGGACTTGTAGTTTGACTCAGATTCTGCTGCAACGTCAGATTTTTTCGTCAATATCTCCATGCTCCGGATGAATTTTAAGGTGATTCCATTTGGGATAGAACGCATATGAAATCTAATTTCCAAAAAAAAAGAATCACCCAATTCGGAGTCCGGATGAAAAAAAATTCTTGGCGTTTTGAGACAGGTGTGTCTATGCAGTCTGAATCCGAGTCCAGAAAGTGAGAGACTTGGACTCTATCTTCTCTTGGGCTAAAAGTGACGTGAGAAAACTTCTTGAAAAGCACCTAATTATTTCCTTTGACGTGAGAGTACCTCTTGAATAGCACCCAACCATTTCCTCTTCCTTTGTCATCACACGTGGTTCATACAAGTGTTCGGCCATTCTGCATTTAGGCGTAAAATAAAAATAGGTGAAGTATTTTTGTTCCGGATAACATAAATAAATTATTGCACAATTCTTATAAGAAATCACCTCACAAATATGCACGTATGCAATATTTTTGGTCGTATCCAAGGTAGTCATGTCCTCATCATCCTCCCCTTCTTGAAAACAAAGCCGTCCTCGGCATTGCTTAGTCTGAAATGTTGCTAACAAAAGAGACAAGGTGTACATGTTGTATATATATATGTCATCTATTTTTATTGATCTTAGTTGTGGCATATGTTACACATTTATACAAGAGCACACTTCAATTGTCATGAAATATAAAGCCAAAATATTATCACAAGAAGTTGAAGGCATGAAAATATTGCAACTCAGTTTGCACATATAAGTGAAGTCCTTATTCATATCAAAAGATTGACAATGTTCATCATTAAACCATCCCAACATTGGTAAATAAACTTGAATTATTCCAAATTTAGATGCTACAACATGCTTAAATAAGAAACACGCAACAAGGCATTTGACACAGAATCATCACCAAAATTGGAGGTCATATCAAAATGATTAAACAGTGGCAGAATTATTTTCAAACATATTTGATCCAAATTTGATTTATTTCCTGATTCACATGGTTGTTTTTGATCAACAGTTAATTCAATGGGTGCACTCAAAATTGTTGATATATGATCACATGGCAAAGTCAAATCATGAATATAGTTCTCTAAAATAGGTGTTATGATCAAAGTAATGGGTAGCTCATCACATGGTACTTTGGAATTGACAAGGCATTCGGCATACTCCTGTGGAGGTGGAACATCAGTACCTTTGTCATTACCTCTTACGATCAACTCAGATGATGCAGGCACTTTCGGTGCTGACGTGTCACATGGTGAAGGTGATGTAACCCTCACAACAATTGATGTGGTTGGCATAGTATGCCTAGTAGTTGAAGGAACAACCGTATCAACTCTTGGAATCTGCACCTTGCGCTCGTTCTCCTTGTGGGAAACACGTTGTTTTATTTCCTGTTCAGCTTTGCAAGCAAGATGAAACAAACGATCCATAGGATAACACTTTTCATGAATTAGTATCTCCTGAATATCACGGTTTAATCCTCCCCAAAATCTATTCATAAAATTTTCTTCATTTTCTTCTAATGAGGAATGCAACAAGGTCGTTTGTAAATCATCATAATATTTCGTTACGGTGTCACTACCTTGTTTTAAATGTTGTAAATTTTTAATCATGTCACGAGTATAATAAGCAGGAACGAATGTGTGTCTCATGGAAAGTTTTAAATCGTCCCAAGTAGTAGGTATATAATCAGGGTGTAACCGACAATATCCACTCCACCAAACTGAAGCATAACCAATGAAAGAACCAACTGCGAGCTTAAGTTTCTTATGTTCAGCAAAATTATGGGAAGCAAATATAGCATTCATTTCAAACTCCCATTCAATATATAAAGAAGGTCTAAAACGGCCATTAAATGGTGGTATAAAAACATTAACCTCATCATATGCATTTGGATCTATTTGCACCTCTCGTAACGGTTGTTGTGGTGGCATGTCTCCCACGATCGTTGAAGCCCACAAACTGAAAACTTTGGATCCTGTCATGGTTAGTAGAAACAAGAAACAAAATCCAAGAATATTGTTCCTATGTACTACTAGGATGTGGTGGTAAAACGCTCACAGTAAAGCAAATATCAATGTCTTACAAATTCTTACCATGCAGCAAGTGGTGACCGGCAACCGACGGTGTCAATATCTCCGAAGATTGAGTAAAGCGATTACCAGGTGAACGTATGTATGAACGGTGTAGAAATATGTGGAGCTTGGAAGGCTTAATGTATGGTAGCAAAAGATTAGCAATAATCAATCCAGAGATGCAATGTTGAATAAACGCTCAACGACGGTACTGTGCTAGTCCTAGGCTAGACCGTAGTAGAGATGCGAGCCTAGAACACTAATGGAGTCACGGCGTAGGACAAATTGCAGCAACGGATGATATGAATTAGCTCTGGACAGCAAGATATAAGTGAATATCACAATGACAGTAAAGACAATGATGATAAATGACCGCCAAGCAGGATATACCAAAACTCTCTCTGCAACTTTCCTATAGAAAATACTATTTCAAATTTCTGATATTTTTCCTCAAGAATGCTACTTACTCAAGCTTTCCGATGCTAAAAGAATCACTCAATTCCGACTTCGTATGAGGAGTCAAATTTTTTGGGAATGGACCTGAAAAATATTGACAAACTGTGTCTGTGACCTTCCGAGGGCAACAAGTCCTATTTAGAAGACGATTTGGAGGTGACAATAATGAATTAGCTTGATGAACTATTCAGATGCGACTCGTCGATAGCTTGAATCTGAGTACGTGTGGAGCCAAAACGGACTTCGTATGAGGAAGATATGCCTGTTTTACTGAACACTGCGCAAAACAGATTTCAATCCGAATTCAGATACGAGATTGAGTCTAGGTAGATCCGAAATTTGTTTTTTTCTCTTGTCTCAATTTTTTCTCACTTTTTTTTATTTTTTTCTCTCCATTTTTCTCTCACTTTTTTATCCCCTTTTCCTTCTTCTTTGCAAAACAAACCAGGTAAGATGCAGATTGGATCAAGTGTAGATGCAAACAACCTCAAGTATGATAATGACAATGAACGCTGGGGAGCATGTGATGGAAATTGTTGGATGGTGGTGGGCGAATGCAGAAGGGATGATGATGCAGCGGCGGCGTGACTAGTTTGAACAGAAATCGAAACTCTAAAGGAATTAGACACTAAGACCAGCAACTCGACATGACGATGCAACCGATAATTCAAGTATGCAAGTACTGAAAAGAAAAATTGCAAAAGGCTCAGACTGGTTTGGACCAAGGATGAATAGATCTAACTTTTTTGTGGCTTTTTCTTGGTCAACAGGTAAGAAAAATAAATCTAATCTAGGGAAAACTAGAAATTCTCACCGAGCAACCTAAAAACTGATACAACTTGATAGAGGCGAGGGTCCCGATCTTTCGATGAGATGATAACTATCGATTTGGTGGAGACAACTTTGACGATCCGACTACAAACGTGCATGATGTTGCGCCTTACCAATTGCTAAACCAATCTCCCGAAGGTTATTGACCACACCGGAGCACGATCAACCTGACCACGAAGGTCTATTCCTGCATGCAATCAAAGAACAAGCAAGAATATGATAATGCAATCTGAATATTGGGAATATAGATGAAGTATTGATAAGGGTAGGGTTCTGTCAGGGATATAGCCCCGCGATATAACCCACCCTATTGGGCCTGGTTAATATCTTGACGGATCTACAGTCAAGTTTAAGATGGGACATGTCATGAAGACAAGACAGACAAGACGATGGTTGACTAAGTCGCCGGGTGGCCCAACACCTGAAGACGGCGGCTCAAGGCCCACAAGGAGGAAGGCGCCGATCGTTTTCCTTGCTTAAGGAGCAAGGCAAGTTAGAGGCATTCTAGGTCACGAGTCACGATATGACTCGGACTCTATTGTAAACCCTGGGGTCTTGACCTGTATATAAAGGCAAGCCCGTAGGACCGAAAGGGTCAAGTCACAATCTCTCGATATCTAGGTTAGCGATTCTGCACCCTTGTAATCGAGATCTATCCATCAAATACACACAAAGCAGGACGTAGGCTATTACCTCCATCGAAGGGGTTGAACCTGGGTAAACCCGACTCTCTTTCCCGTTCAACCCCTTTGAGTCGCCACCTAGCGGCGATGGCCTCACACCTAAGTCCTTTCACGAGGACATCTGCCGTGACAAAACCACGACAGTTGGCGCCCACCGTGGGGCCTTCGCCCGGTGGAGTTGAGTTTTCGAAGGGAATCCTTCCAGGATTCGGGAAGATTGCGGTTGATCAGATGATCAAGAGTCGCCGCGACAAGATCCACGTCAATGAGCTGGATTGGAGCGCTGAGGCTGACTCGATCGAACGCGGGCCTCGAGTTCCCGTCGGTGAAATCAATTTGGAGACCCACGAGTCGTACATCTACACCAACCCCGACGAGCCGGCTTGGCATGCCCAACCCGGCCAGTGCCAAGGCGGCCGTCGTCACGTCTTCGTCGGTTTCACGCAAGGAATCAGTCTTTCAGACGAGCTGGTTTCCAGTGAGAACGCCCTCGTCAACTCGGATGGCGGGTCATCCACGGGAGATATGGAGTCGATCTGTGCTCTTTATGATGGCGGACTTGGGGGCTCATTGGAAACTTAGGCCCCCGAGGAATATGAAGAGTCGCCGCGCCAAGTCACCATCTACATGGCAAGAGGTACAACGGTTCCCGATCCAGCCGTAGCTGGAGGTTCCGGTGGGTGAATGATACGTCTCCAACGTATCTATAATTTTTGCTTGTTCCATGCTGTTATATTATCATTCTTGGATGTTTTACAATCATTTTATAACAACTTTATATCATTTTTTGGGACTAACCTATTGACATAGTGCCAAAGTGCCAGTTGCTGTTTTTGCTTGTTTTTTACTTTGCGGAAAATCAATACCAAACGGTGTCCAATGGCGACGAAACTTTTAGGAGATTTTTTCTGGACCAGAAGACACCCAGTGGGCCAAACAACTGCCGGAGAGGTGGGCTATGGAGAGCACAACCCACCAGGGCGCGCCCGGGGGGCCCCGGCGCGCCCTGATGGGTTGTGCCCTCCTCGGCCCCCTTCCGCACCGCCTCTAATGCCTAGAAATTTCCAAATATTCCAAAAACCCTAGGGGAGTCGAGGAAACACAATTCCAGCCGCCGCAAGTTCCAGAACTGCGAGATCCAATCTAAACACCATCACGGAGGGGTTCATCTTCCTCATAGGTGCCTCTCCGATGATGCGTGAGTAGTCCACCATAGACCTACGGGTCCATAGGCAGTAGCTAGATGACTTCTTCTCTCTCTCTCTCTTATGATTCTCAATACAATGGTCTCTTGGAGATCTATTTGATGTAAACTTTTGCGGTGTGTTTGTTGGGATCCGATGAATTTTGAGTACATGATCAACTTCTATCCATGAATATTATTTGAGTCTTCTTTGATCTCTTATATGCATGATTACTTATAGCCTCGTATTTCTTCTCCGAATCTTTCATTTAGTTAGGCCGACTAGATCGATTTTTCTTGCCATGGGAAGAGGTGCTTTGTGATGGGTTCGATCTTGCGGTGTTCTTTCCTAGTGACAGAAGGGGCAGCAAGACACGCATGTATCGTTGCTATTAAGGATAACAAGATGGGGTCTATTCTTACATGAATAGCTCTTGTCTACATCATGTCGTCGTTCTTATTGCATTACTCCTTTTTTCCATGAACTTAATACACTAGATGCATGCTGGATAGCGGTCGATGTGTGGAGTAATAGAGGTAGATGCAGGCAGGAGTCGGTCTATCTATCTTGGACGTGATGCCTATATAATGATCATCGCCTTGGATATCGTCGTGACTATCCGATTTTCTATCAATTGCCCAACAGAAATTTGTTCACCCACCGTGCGCTATACTGATGAGAGAAGCCACTAGTGAACCATATGGCCCCCGGGTCTACTTTTCCATCATATTGCTTTCCGATCGACGTTTTTTCACTCTTTGTTTTCAGATCTACAAAACCAAAAACCCAAAAATATATTGATGCATATTTACTCTTTTTATTTGTGTTCTTGAGAGATCTATCTCTCCTATCTATCACTACCTAATCTATCTTATTACCGTAGAGAGATTGACAACCTCTCTTTCGCGTCGGGTTGCAAGTATTTGTTGTTTGTGTGCAGGTGCTGCTTATTGGGTGGTGGTGATCCTCCTACTGGTTCGATAACCTTGGTTTCATAACTGAGGGAAATACTTACCGTCCCTGTGCTGCATCATCCCTTCCTCTTTGGGGAAATACCGACGCAGTATCACGCCACGTCAAAGGAATTTCTGGCGCCATTGCCGGGGAGGAAGCGGTCTCTTCTACGTGCCTATCTTAGGCACCGAGGGGACTCCACCATCATCTACCAGGTTCCTAATCACAAATCTCATCTCCTTGCTATTACATTATTTGCCATTTGCCTCTCGTTTTCCTCTCCCCCACTTCACCAATTTGCCGTTTTATTCGCCCTCTTCTTTGTTTGCCTTTTTTCTTGCCGGATCTCTTGCCTAGTCATTATGGCTAGTTCTTCCTTCATTGCGTGTACTCCGAATAATGAGGTTCTTAATTTTAAGCAAAGGGGAGGGGAGAACTTAAAAGATGCTTGGTATAGGATTTGCAATGCTCATAATAGATCTATCCATAAGCAATCTACCGTTGTTCTTCTTCGCAGTTTTTATGTGGGCATCAACACTTGGTATAGATTCGTCCTTGATACGATTACCGGTGGGAATTTCTTGATGTGTCCTTCTTTAGATGCTTTTAATGCTTTGGGAAGTTTAGTGGGATCACCACCTATCATGATCAATGAAACAACTTTAACTCTCGAACATGTTATGGAGAGATTATATGCTATTGAGAAGAAGATGATTACTAAAGGACATCTTGATTATCTAGATAAAAGGATACATAATCTTGCTAATAAAATTGGATCTAAGGCGGGAGATGCTCTTAAATTGATTAAGGAAAAGGAAACTGTAGTTAACGAAAGGGTAGAAGAGAGCCCCTACCGGATTGATAAGATAGAAGAGATTTTTAGTAATTTGGGTTCAGCTTTTTCTTCTATCAAAACTATTGAAAAAACTCCCGTAAAGAGTGGCAAGATCACGCAAGTCACTAAGAACAAAGTTGCCACGCCTAGTAGTCACAATGGGGATCTTAAAATGATTAGTATTCATCCCGACTTTGTTGAAATCATAAGAGACCCTATTTACAAGAGTGCATTTTTTGGTTTTCTTCCTAGGAGTTTTGTCATCAAGAATATGCATGCTAAATCCTTGAAGAAATCTAGTTGTGTGATTGAAGAGTTGAAAACCAGAGATGACAATACTTGAATCTTTGCGTTATGCCTAGCTAGGGGCGTAAAACTATAGCGCTTGTTGGGAGGCAACCCAATGAATAAATAAATTTTTGCTTTTTCCTTTCTGTTTTTTAGTTTTGACACAATTATGCCTCTGTTATGATTGTGTTTTTATGGTTTATTTAGTGTTTGTGCCAAGTAAAGCCTTTAGGATGATTCATAGGATGAGTAGAAGTGATGCTGAATCTGAAACAGAAACTTTGCGTCTAGTATATGAATTTTCATTTTTTGCTGGAACGTGATATTGAGCTGAAATTCTAACACAGTGTTTCTATACAAATTCCTCACGTTGTCCTAATGTTTCAGAATTTTTAGAGTTAAAGAAGTATGGGTAGAGTACAGATTACTACAGACTGTTCTGTTTAAGACAGATTCTGTTTTCGTTGCATTGTGTGCTTGTTTTGATGAATCTATGGGTTATACTGAAGGGTATGAGCCATGGTAAAGTTAAAATACAGTAGGTATAATGCAATAATAAAATATGAATGGGTTTGCAACCGTACCTAAAGTAGTGATTTGCTTTCTTATAGTAACGGATCTCACAAAGATTTTGTTGAGTCTTGTGTGATTGAAGTTTTCAAGTTTTGGGCGAGATCACGATGGATAAAGGAATAATGAGTAATAAAAGCCCAAGCTTGGGGATGCTACCGCACCCCCAAGATATATCCAAAGAGAAACAAGCAACTAAGCTTGGGGATGCCCCCGAGTGGCATCCCCTCTTTCTTCTAACGACCAACGGTATTTTACTTGGAGCTATATTTTTATTCGTCACATATCATGAGTTTTGCTTGGAGCGTCTTGTATCTTTGCTTGCTTTGTTTGTTAGTTTTTCCTTTGTATCCTTGCTGTACACACCTATTTGAAAAATCCAAAATCATGCTATGATTTGTTAGAATTGCTCTATGTGCTTCACTTAAACTTTTTGAGCTATAGAATTGCTCTAGTGCTTCACTTATATCTTTTTGAGCACGGTGTGCCTGGAAATTTTTGTAGAAATACTCTCATGCATCACTTAGATTAATTTGAAGAAACCCTCTCATGCTTCACTTATACCTTTTTGAGAGATGAAATCTTTATGCTCATGTTCCTCACTTAGATTTGTTTGAGCTTGCCAAAAAGCAATGGCAATATATGAAACTAGTCCCAAAGTGATAGATATCCAACGAGGATATAATAAAAACTTTCATGAAGATTATTGGACAAATTAAACTTGATTCCTTTTAATATTTTTGAAACATGATGATAGTAATATGCGAGTCATGTTAGTGAGTAATTATGCTTTAGTAGGAATATTGGTGTTAAGGTTTGTGATTCCCTATGCATGCACGAAAGTCAATAGTTATGCAATGAAGTTACATCTTACTTGTGATGCATTATTCGGTGTTAGTTATGTTCAATGCTCACTTATGTGAATTTTTGTTTCTTGGTTTGGTTGCTTCCCAATCTATTTGCTAGCCTCCATTTGTACTAAGTAGAAATACTACTTGTGCATCCAAAATCCTTAAACCAAGTTTTGCCTTATGAGTCCACCATACGTACCTATATGTGGTATTTCCATGCCATTCCAAGCAAATTAGTATGTGCCATCTCTAAATTTTCTCTTTTGTGTGCCCATACCGCTCATGAAACGGTGGGGAGTGTCCAATATTTTTCCATGCTAGATGTGTTATTCTCAAGATGAGTGTTTATTCACTTGTCATTGCACGAGATTGCGGCGGTAATAGGGATGCCCATTCCCGAAAAGAAAAAGAAAAAAATATTTATTTATGTTGTCAAATAATAAATTCCTTGGAAAGTGTTGGTATGGAAGGCAACCGTGGATACGGCCCACCATGGAAAGTGAAAGTTTGGTGGAAAAAGGAATAAACTTTATTTTCTGTTTGGGAACCGCCTATGATATATCTAGCATGGAAAGTATTGTGAGCTACATTGTCATTTTCGTTGACAGGAAAAGCATGCCACCCAAAATATTTTTTCTAGTCATTCAAAATTGCTGAAACATTTTATGGAGGTTTGAAATATTCAAACTAAGCTTTGTAAAATATTTCAGAATTTTGAGCTAAGGCTTGTGGGCCCAAACAAAATAAAACAAATGTTAGAAAACAGAAAACAGAGATAAAATAGAAATAAAAAGGGAAGGACTTACCTGAGGCCCAGCAGCCAGCCGGCCCAACTGGCCCAGCTGCCAGTCATCCCTAACCTCTGCCATAAGGCAGAGGCGAAGGGGAGCACGGCGAGCTGGCCAGGGCACCATGCAGCTGCCTGCCTGGCCTCCCCCGAGCCAGCACGACGTGGGGATAAGCATACCGCCGCCGTCCCGATCGCCCATTCTCCCATTCGCCCCCTCTGCCTCTCCCTCGCCTCTGCCGTCATGGCCGCCACACCCCGCAGCTCGCCGCCGTAGCGCCGTCGCCTCAGCGCCTCCCCCTCGAGTCTGAGCCGCCTAGGAGCTCCGGCTAGTCCCCGTCGACCTCCACGCCGACCAGTGCATCGCCAGAAGCTCCCCATCGCCTCTGCCTTCTGGCAGAGGTTAGGGATGACTGGCAGCTGGGCCAGTTGGGCCGGCTGGCTGCTGGGCCTCAGGTAAGTCCTTCCCTTTTTATTTCTATTTTATCTCTGTTTTTTGTTTTCTAACATTTGTTTTATTTTGTTTGGGCCCACAAGCCTTAGCTCAAATTTCTGAAATATTTTACAAAGCTTAGTTTGAATATTTCAAACCTCCATAAAATGTTTCAGCAATTTTGAATGACTAGAATATTTATAATGCTTTATTTATCAATTTCAGGGGCTTTGTTGGTTTAAAATAAAATGCCAAAGTTGTTGAATAAATAAAATGCACTCGTGATATGTTGTTGCCAACATTTATCAGAAATAGTGGGCATTTTTGATGGGTATTTTGGATTCATTGAAAATCACATGAAATTGAATTGGTTGTTTAGGGTGAGGTGCTAGGGTTTCTGACAATCCCCATTTCATGTTGATGCAAAATTGAAACATGATGCACATCTTAGCTAGCACAAGCAAGGGAAGACTAGGGATGTGACAGAAATACATGGTTGCTTGTTGACATGCTTGAGTATTGAAGTCATTATGTTAAAACTAGACTATTGCTTTGAATCATTATAAGTCCAAATGTCCATGCTATACAAAAGAAAAGAATGTGATGAACATCTTAGGCAGCATTCCACATCAAAAATTCTGTTTTTATCATTTACCTACTCGAGGACGAGTAGCAATTAAGCTTGGGATGCTGATACGTCTCCAACGTATCTATAATTTTTGCTTGTTCCATGCTGTTATATTATCATTCTTGGATGTTTTACAATCATTTTATAACAACTTTATATCATTTTTTGGGACTAACCTATTGACATAGTGCCAAAGTGCCAGTTGCTGTTTTTGCTTGGTTTTTTACTTCGCAGAAAATCAATACCAAACGGAGTCCAATCGTGACGACACTTTTTGGAGATTTTTTCTGGACCATAATACACCCAGTGAGACAAACAACTGCCGGAGAGGTGGGCTGTGGAGAGCACAACCCACGAGGGCGCGCCAGGGGGGGCCCGGCGCGCCCTGATGGGTTGTGCCCTCCTCGGCCCCCTTCTGCACCGCCTCTGATGCCTATAAATTCCCAAATATTCCAAAAACCCTAGGGGAGTCGACGAAACACAATTCCAGCCGCCGCAAGTTCTAGGACCGCGAGATCCAATCTAAACACCATCACAGAGGGGTTCATCTTCCTCATAGGTGCCTCTCCGATGATGCATGAGTAGTCCACCTTAGACCTACGGGTCCGTAGGCAGCACCTAGATGGCTTCTTCTCTCTCTCTTATGATTCTCAATACAATGGTCTCTTGGAGATCTATTTGATGTACACTTTTGCGGTGTGTTTGTTGGGATCCGATAAATTTTGAGTTCATGATCAGTTTCTATCCATGAATATTGTTTGAGTCTTCTTTGATCTCCTATATGCATGATTACTTACAGCCTCGTATTTCTTCTCCGAATCTTTGGTTTAGTTAGGCCGACTTGATCGATTTTTCTTACCATGGGAAGAAGTGCTTTGTGATGGGTTCGATCTTGCGGTGTTCTTTCCCAGTGACAGAAGGGGCAGCAAGACACGCATGTATCGTTGCTATTAAGGATAACAAGATGGGGTCTATTCCTACATGAATAGATCTTGTCTACATCATGTCATCGTTCCGTTTTTCCATGAACTTAATACACTAGATGCGTGCTGGATAGTCAGGGATCACTAGAAGAGTGTCTAGAGGGGGGGGGTGAATAGACTACTAGCAGGAATTTAAAACCTAACATTTTCCCAAGTTAATTGGTTGGCAGATTTTAACAGTTTTAGCAACTATAGCAAGTCTAATATACCCTACACATGCATGTCAACAAATATGGGAGCGGAAAGTAAAGACATTGCACATGAAGTAAAGAGTTGAGATAGGTAGATCAAACGCAATTGGAGACGCAAAGATTTTTCCCGTGGTGCCGATAGGTGGTGCTATCGTACGTCCACGTTTATGGAGTCTTCAACCCACGGAGGGTAACGGTCGCGAGAGTCCACGGAGGGCTCCACCCATAAGGGTCCACGAAGTAGCAACCTTGACTATTCCATAACGGCTTCCGTCCACGAAGGACTAGCCTCACTATGGGTAGATCTTCACGAAGTAGGCGATCTCCTTGCCCGTACAAACTTCTTGGTTCAACTCCACAACACGAAGTAGGAGGCTCCCAAGCGACACCTAACCAATCTAGGAGGCACCACCCTCCAAAAGGTAATAGGCTCGGCAATGCCGATGAACTCCTTGCTCTTGTGCTTCAAGATGATAGACTCCTCAACACACAATCACTCTTTCACAGATTTAGCTTGGTGGAAGAGATGGGATTGATGGAAGGCAACTTGGGGAGGCTAGAGATCAAGATTCATATGGTTGGAATGGAATGGCATGATCTCAACACATGAGTAGGTGGCTCTCTCTCAGAAAATATGATGGGGCAAGTATGGAATAGTTCTGAGTGCTTCTCTTTTCGAGTGGGTGGTGGTGAAGGGGTATATATAGGCATCCCCAAAAATCCAACCGTTACACACAAAATGACCATCTCAGTGCCACCGATGTGTTAATCTCGGTGGTACCGAAGTGACCAAAAGGTGGCAACTTTTGAATCTCGGTAAGACCGATATATGAAACTCGGTTGCATCGATAAGGTGACCAACGGTCAGATTGCCCAATCTCGGTGACGCCGATTCAACAAACTCGGTGGTACCGATTTTGTGAAACTGCGTAACAGAAAGTTGGCAACCCATACTCGGTGGCACCGAAGCAGAATCGGTTGCACCGAAGAGCTAGGGTTTGGCGAATGTCTGTCTGAGTGTGGGAATCGGTGGCACCGAGTGGAAGTGTTGGTTGCACCGATTTTGGATATTTGACTTTGGACAGACTTTTGTGGAAGAGCTTGTGGGTGTTTTTGGTGACTATCACTTGTGCACGCATGAGCATTTTGGTCACCAACAATACCTTACCCCCTTTTAATAGTATTGGCTTTCCTATGGACTCAAAGTGATTTCTCACAAAGTAAAATGTAGAGTCCTCTTGCTTGAAGCTTTGCCAATCCATTTCCTTGCATCTTGGGGTATTTCCACAATCTCCACATTCCTTTTGCCAACCCTCTCTGTGGACTTTTTCTGAAATACACTAGTTAAAAGTATTAGTCCAAGAGACAATGTATGTTGTCATGAATTATCAAAACCACCAAGGGAGCATGTTGTGCTTTCAATCTCCCCCTTTTTGGTAATTGATGACAACATACAATCAAAGTTTCAAATAGAGATATGCATGGATATAATGAAGACTTTGAGAGACACATGACTTTTACTTGCTCCCCCTAAGTTTGTGCAATTCCTTTAAAGGATAGTTGCTTTGGAATGCATGGACACACAAATAGTAGAAGGGATATAATGAGTCATGTGTATCTTGGCTATATACATCAAATGTATATGAATGAGATGTATCCTTGTTCAATACTTCACTGTTGCAAACAATATGTGCAAGAAGCAAGAGATTATCTTGATCAAAGATATGATGCATATACTTACCTTGAGTTCTTGAGCATTCTAGTAGTAGAAATACACTTGAGAAAACAATGTTAGGAAACACAAGAGTATTCTACTAATCAAAAGCAATAGAACTCAAAAGTACCAAGATATGGAGAACATGTAGATAATATTCCTTAAGATTGATATGTCTCCAAGATCATTTAGAACTTTCTCCCCTTAGATATGAAAATAGTAGATCATCATCTCCCCCTGAATCTTAGCATGTAGATATTGGGATTGGATAGGGTGAGAAAAATCTAAGATGATCACCATTAGAAAGTATGTTTATTTCAATATTGACAACTTATGTTAGACTTTTCTCCCCCTACTTTTGGTGTTCTCCCCTTGTCTATATGAGTATAAACATTGATATTCGCTCACCCCCTAGATCATATCTCCCCCTTTGCAAAAGCATGTATCTCCCTTTAGCATGAAGCTTTGTTATTCTCCCCCTTTGGTATTAATTACCAAAAAGGTCATACATAGGAATAGATACAGGGATCATTGATAAGAAAGGATCCTTGAGAACAAGGGTCATTGAATGTAGGGTTCATAGATATGAAAATTTGAGGGAATCATGGAAAATAATTTCTCTCCCTGTGGCTGATCTGAGATCTTGTAAGACTTCTCCTCCTTTGAGTTAGGGATCCTTGAATAAAGAATTTCTCCCCCTAAGTTTTTTTTAAATAATAATAAGAAGGGATCATCGAAGTAACAAAATCATCACTTGTAAGATCACAGAAGAAACATAGATTTGCAACTGTGAACACAAATAAGAGAAGAAAACAAATCGGTGACTCCGATACGAACAAATCAGTGGTACCGAGATGTTATGGTGCAGCTCATCTGCTAATTCGGTAGAACCGAGTTATTTGTATCGACGACTCCGAGGCTAAAACAGAAACTTGGCAGTGGGATTTTGAAATCGAGATTTCTCAAACTTTGCCAATAACACAGTGTCAAAAGAAAATTTTCAAATAAAAGCAAAAGATTTTACAAAGGGGATATCAACTAGAGAAGATTTCAGTGGTTCCAAGAAATCTTGCAAAATAGAGAATGAACCAATCCAAAATACTTAACTAGATGATGGGCGGTGACTAGGTCACCTATATTCGAGTATATTGACTTAGGAGCCAAGCAAGAATACTTGATCATAGGTCATACTCAACGTTAAGCTCAAAATGGGGTTACCATTTTTCGATTAAGCATTTTAATGTCTTCATATCACTTGAGTTGATTTAGCTCATGTCTTGGAGTAAAGCCTTTTCAAGGATATGAGTACATACCTTTGAGTGATGTTGATGATGTGGCTTGTAGGTGAACTTGTTGAGGATGCTCGAGGTTGATGAAGGTCATCTTGAGTTGGGACCAATCCTTCTCGTTTTAGTACACATGTCACCTACATAGGTTAGTCATGCAAGGAAGAACAATAGATATATCCATTTGACATGATACCAATTGAGATTTAGCAAATATGATCACATCATGTATATGTAAAGGATATGGTTGAGTTGTCTTATTCCTTCCATCATCAAGAGGGGTTGTGGATACTTGGTCATGACATGATTGCTTATGATTTGAGTTGATGGCAATCTGGTGGAATGAAATTCTTCCAAGTACCTACAAAATGTTAGATGCAATACAAGGGAGCATAGGATTCCATGGTATAAGATAGTGTAGCAAGAGTATCATGGAAGTATCAAGAAAGATCATGCCCTTGCATGCAACCGAGTGAGTCTAGCTCAAGTTTGAAGCATCAATGATGTTCAACTCACTCCGCAAGTAACAAAACATTTTCTCATCAAGCGGCTTAGTAAAGATATCGGCCAATTGCTTGTTAGTGCGAACATGCTTAAGATTAATATCTCCTTTGGCAACATGATCACGAATAAAATGATGTCTAACTTGAATATGTTTAGTTCGAGAATGTTGCACAGGATTATGACCAATTTTAATAGCACTTTCATTGTCACAAAGTAATGGAACATTTCTAACATGGATTCCATTATCCTTAAGCGTTTGTGTCATCCATAGTAATTGTGCACAACAAGATCCGGCAGCAATATACTCAGCTTCAGCAGAAGATAGAGATACTGAGTTTTGTTTCTTGGAGGACCAAGACACAAGAGATCTCCCCAAAAATTGACAAGTACCCGAGGTGGATTTTCTATCAACCTGGTCACCGGCATAGTCCGACTCGGAATAGCCAACAAGGTTAAAGGAAGATCCCTTGGGATACCAAATGCCACAGTTTGGTGTTTGTATCAAATATCTCACAATACGTTTTACGGCCAAAAGATGACACTCTTTAGGTGCAGCTTGATATCTAGCACACATGCAAACACTAAGCATAATATCGGGACGAGAGGCACATAGATATAGCAATGAACCAATCATAGATCGATATACTTTTTGATTAACCGGTTCATCCTCCTTGGTAACATCAACATGTCCACTAGTAGGCATAGGAGTTTTCATACCTTTGCAATCTTGCATGTTGAACTTCTTGATCAAGTCCTTGGTATACTTAGTTTGAGAGATGAAAGTTCCTTCTTTCGTTTGCTTGATTTGCAAACCAAGAAAGAATTTCAGCTCACACATCATGGACATCTCATACTTCTCGGACATCAACCTTCCAAATCTTTCACTAAATTGTGGGTTAGTAGATCCAAAGATAATATCATCCACATAGATTTGCCACACAAATAATTCACCATTAACTCTCTTAGTGAATAAGGTTGCATCAATTTTACCAATTTCAAAACCTTTTTCAATGACAAACTTCGTTAAGCATTTGTACCAAGCACGAAGGGCTTTACGAAGCTTGTAAACATGATTAGGTTTCTTAGGATTCTTGACATGATTAGGTTGCTTAACATAGACTTCTTCTTCAATCTCACTATTTAAAAAGGCACTTTTAATGTCCATTTGATAAAGCGTGATATCATGGTGATTAGCATAAGCAAGAAGAATGCGAATAGCTTCAAGTCTAGCGACGGGGGCATAGGTCTCACCGTAGTCCATACCTTCGACTTGCGTATATCCTTGGGCTACGAGACGTGCCTTGTTGCGTACGACTTGACCATCTTCGTCTTTCTTGTTCCGAAACACCCATTTTGTTCCGATGATGTTTTGCTCATCCTTGGGCTTTTCCATGAGTGTCCACACTTCGTTCCTCTCGAAGTTGTGAAGCTCTTCATGCATCGCGTTCACCCAATCCGGTCTTCAAGAGCTTGTTCTACCTTCAAGGGCACAATGCTAGAGATGAAAGAATAATGCTCACAAAAGTTAGCTAGACGAGTTTTAGAGCGAGTGATTCTCCCTGTTTGTATATCACCAAAGATTTGGTTTAGGGGATGGTTCTTGGTCACTTGTGCTCGAACTCGGGTCAGCTTCCGATTGTTGGATGGTGGAGCTTCTTCTTCATCATCATCTCCTTCATCTTCGTTGTTGTTGAAGGTGTCATTTCCTTGAGGTGGTGGTGAAGGAGGTTGTGGTGGATCTTCATGATGCACTTCCTCCTCTTCATCATCTTGTCGTGTACCGCTTGTGGATGCCTCCAAGTCATGTTGTGGTTCACCTTGACGTGAAGTAGGGGCTTCCACTTGAGTTGATGAAGTACTTTCCTTCACCTCCATGGGACGAATCTTGCCGATGCACAAGTCTTGGATAGCTTCCGAAGGGTCCTTATCACCTACGTCATTTGGCAATTGTTCGACTTGCGAACCATTAGATTCATCAAACTTCACATCTACCGTCTCTTCAACTTTTCGAGTGAAGTTGTTGTAGACACGGTAAGTGTGAGAGTTCGATCCGTAACCTAGTAGGAATCCTTCATGAGATTTAGGAGCAAATTTAGTACGACGATGCTTATCAAGAATGTAGCACTTTGAGCCGAATACCTAAAGTATCCAACTTGGGGTTTGTTACCGGAGAGTAGCTCGTATGCCGTTTTACCGAGAAGTTGTGCAAGTAAAGTCGGTTTGTGGCATGACATGCTCTTTCCACGGCTTCTGCCCAAAAGTGTCTTGGCATCTTGTATTCGTCAAGCATCGTTCTTGCCATCTCAATAAGCGTCCGGTTCTTCCTCTCAACAACTCCATTTTGTTGAGGCGTGTACGTAGCCGAGAACTCATGTGAGACACCTTCTTCGTCAAGAAAGGTATCCACATGGGTGTTCTTGAACTCCGATCCGTTATCGCTCCGAACCTTCTTGATCTTCACTTCAAACTGATTTTGCGCTTTGCGAACGAAGTTCTTGAAGATCTTTTGAACCTGCGACTTATCATCAAGAAAGAATACCCACGTAAATCTGGAAAAATCATCAACTATAACTAGACCATAGGAATTTCCACCGAGACTCTTGTAAGCATTGGGACCAAAAAGATCCATGTGAAGTAACTCGAGTGGTCTCCTAGTAGTCATGATATTCTTAACGGGATGACTTCCATATACTTGCTTTCCAGCTTGACAAGCACTACAAAGTCTATCTTTGTCGAAGATAACATCTATAACACCAAGTATATGATCATCTATAACACCAAGTATATGATAACGGGATGATTTCACATGCCAACATGTCCTAGTCTTCTATGCCAAAGCCAACCTTTAGAAGATTTTGCAATAAGAAAAGTACAAGGTTTGGATCTCTTAGTGAAATCGACAATGTATAGATCACCTCTACGGAAACTGGTAAAGACCATTTTATGATTATCTTGACGAAACACTTGGCAATCTACTTTCGTGAATAGCATATTAAAACCAAAGTCGGCAAGTCTAGATACGGAAAGGAGATTGTAGACAAGAGATTCAACAAGCATAATATTTTGAATAGAGCTATCATGGGATATGGCCACCTTACCAAGACCAAGTACCTTACCCTTGGAGTTGTCTCCAAACGTTACGTACCTTCGCGGTCCATGGTTTGGTGTGATCTCTTCAAACATTTCTCTATCTCCGGTCATATGATCGGTACATCCGCTATCGAGAATCCACTCTTTTCCTCCGGACATGTAATCCTTGAAGTTTGCCATGAGACTTAGATTCTTCATGATCTTCTCATACTCGATGTCGAACAACTCATCTTCATCATAGTAGCCATGTTCCACGTTGTCATCATCAAGTGGGAAATCCTCGTCATAAAGAACAAGAGATTCGTTAGGGTTGTGATCATGACAATGTTCAAGTTTATGAATGCGAATGGCTTCTACAATGATGTTGTTGATAGTTGTGACATCTCCTTTAGCACGCATGAGGTCTCTAAGCTCAAATAGACAATCATCAAACTTGGGATCACTAGGCATCATTTTGTGGAAGGCAATAGTTTTATGAAGAATTTCATCAACATTACTCAATGAATAACTTGAATATCGTCTCTCCAAGTCATTCTACAAAGTGTAAGCACATTCAAAATTCTTCATTTGATTAAGCACATTTCTAGGCAATGCTCTAACAATGAGATTAACAGTTCTAAGATTGCATAGCATATCAATTTCCTCTTCATGTGTGGGATGTAAAGGATCAATGGGAGGTTCATAAGGGCTCTTGACATATTTGCTCAATTGAAATTCATTAAACAGCTCAAGCATCAAGGTTTTCCATTGACTATAGTACTCTCCATCAAGAATAGGCACTCTACAACTCAAACTCCCAATACTTGGCACATCCATCTTCCTCCTTGGTGATTAAACCGAAGCAATGGAGACCAAAGCTCTTATACCAATTGAGGGATCACTAGAAGAGTGTCTAGAGGGGGGTGAATAGACTACTAGCAGGAATTTAAAACCTAACCTTTTCCCAAGTTAATTGGTTGGCAGATTTTAACAGCTTTAGCAAGTCTAGCAAGTTTAATATACCCTACACATGCATGTCAACAAATATGGCAGTGGAAAGTAAATACATTGCACATGAAGTAAAGAGTTGAGATAGGTAGATCAAACGCAATTCGAGACGCAAAGATTTTTCCCGTGGTTCTGATAGGTGGTGCTATTGTACGTCCACGTTTATGGAGTCTTCAACCCACAGAGGGTAACGGTCGCGAGAGTCCATGGAGGGCTCCACCCATAAGGGTCCACGAAGTAGCAATCTTGACTATTCCGTAACGGCTTCCGTCCACGAAGGACTAGCCTCACTATTGGTAGATCTTCACGAAGTAGGCGATCTCCTTGCCCTTACAAACTTCTTGGTTCAACTCCACAACAGGAATTAGGAGGCTCCCAAGCGACACCTAACCAATCTAGGAGGCACCACCCTCCAAAAGGTAATAGGCTCGGCAATGTCGATGAACTCCTTGCTCTTGTGCATCAAGATGATAGACTCCTCAACACACAATCACTCTCTCACAGATTTGGCTTGGTGGAAGAGATGGGATTGATGGAAAGCAACTTGGGGAGGCTTGAAATCAAGATCCATATGGTTGGAGTGGATGATCTTGACCTCAACACAAGGGTAGGTGGCTCTCTCTCAGAAAATATGATGGGGCAAGTATGGAATAGTTCTGAGTGCTTCTCTTTCGAGTGGGTGGTGGTGAAGGGGTATATATAGGCATCCCCAAAAATCCAACCGTTACACACAAAATGACCACCTCGGTGACACCGATGTGTTAATCTCGGTGGTACCGAAGTGAGCAAAAGGTGGCAAATTTTGAATCTCGGTGAGACCGATATATGAAACTCGGTTGCACCGATAAGGTGACCAACGGTCAGATTGCCCAATCTCGGTGACGCCGATTCAACAAACTCGGTGGTACCGATTTTGTGAAACTGCGTAACAGAAAGTTGGCAACCCAAACTCGGTGGCACCGAAGCAGAATTGGTTGCACCGAAGAGCTAGGTTTTGGCTAATGTCTTTCTGGGTGTGGGAATCGGTGGCACCGAGTGGAAGTGTTTGTTGCACCGATTTTGTATATTTGACTTTGGACAGACTTTTGTGGAAGAGCTTGTGGGTGTGTTTGGTGACTATCACTTGTGCACGTATGAGCATTTTGTTCACCAACAATACCTTACCCCCTTTTAATAGTATTGGCTTTCCAATGGACTCAAAGTGATTTCTCACAAAGTAAAATGTAGAGTCCTCTTGCTTGAAGCTTTGCAAATCCATTTCCTTGCATCCTGGGGTATTTCCACAATCTCCACATTCCTTTTGCCAACCCTCTCTGTGGACTTTTTCTGAAATACACTAGGTAAAAGTATTAGTCCAAGAGACAATGTATGTTGTCATGAATTATCAAAACCACCAAGGGAGCATGTTGTGTTTTCAGATAGCGGTCGATGTGTGGAGTAATAGAGGTAGATGCAGGCATGAGTTGGTCTATCTATCTTGGACGTGATGCCTATATAATGATCATCGCCTTGGATATCGTCATGACTATTCGATTTTCTATCAATTGCCCAATAGTAATTTGTTCACCCACCGTGCGCTATACTGATGAGAGAAGCCACTAGTGAACCCTACGGCCCCCGGGTCTACTTTTCCATCATATTGCTTTCCGATCTACAAAACCAAAAACCCAAAAATATATTGCTACATATTTACTCTTTTTATTTGTGTTCTTGAGAGATCTATCTCTCCTATCTATCACTACCTAATCTATCTTATTAGCGTCGAGAAATTGACAACCTCTCTTTCGCGTCGGGTTGCAAGTATTTGTTGTTTGTGTGCAGTTGTTGCTTATTGGGTGGTGGTGATCCTCCTACTGGTTCGATAACCTTGGTTTCATAACTGAGGGAAATACTTACCGTCGCTGTGTTGCATCATCCCTTCCTCTTTGGGGAAATACCGATGCAGTCTCAAGCCATGTCAGTCAACCAAAACGCCGGCTTAAGCCATGACCGATCTCATGGTTGAGATGACAAAAGTCATGGAAACTCTAGTTACCGCGGAGAATCAGGAAGAGCGCAATGTGGAGTTAACCAAATTGCGTAGCCAGATAGTCGAGGTGCAGAAGGAGATTGACGCTGAAAATGTGCGGATGGCGGAGTTACAGGCTCGTATACATCAAGAGACGGAGCGCCTTAAAGTCGGGGCCTGGTGGTTAGGAGTTCAGCGGGGAGCATCAGAGGCGGTTTACGAGAGAAGACTTCACCGCAGGCTCCCACTGAACCTTGAGCCATAATAGCTTTTTACTACCCCACAACAGACACCAGGAATTACTCAACCACCTAGGAATCAGCAAGAAGAACCGGCTCAACCACCGCCGGCTCACTCCCCGCCTCGACGATTCCAGACTCCGCGGGGTCATTTTTCCAATCCTGCTGAAAACATGCTAGCAGCAACCCAGAATTTGGAAGCGCTGCCTATTAACGGAAACTCCCCCATTGAGGTTGAACCTAGAAACACCATTGAGATGCTGAAAACAGCCGTGGTGCAACAGGCGCAGTACTCATACAGCCGGGATCGGATGCATTCCACTCCCTATGCTAGCAAGGGCCGCCGTGTGGAGTCTCCATCCGTTTCCAGCAGTGGGCGTAGGCAACAGCCTCAGGTTTCCCCAACCCGGCCCATGCCATCAGACGCCCAGGCGGTTGTTGATGCAGCCAGAGGCGCACGACAGGCATAGGCGGAAGCGGCAGCACGGTCGATTCGGCAGCTTCACCCTCAACCGCGAGTTTAGGCGCTGGGACCAACAACAGGACAATTAGGATACCATGCTTATCCCCGATACTCCGCGCTGAGCGCATGTCCAAAGATTTTAAGGGGCCTCGTAAGGTGCCAAACTACACGGCGGATCTTGAGCCGGCAGCCTGGATCGAAAGCTACGGGTTGGCAATGGATATGCTGGATGTTAGTGACGCTGTATGCGCCAAGTATTTAACCATGATGTTGGAGGGGCCGGCTCGGACGTGGTTGAAAAATTTGCCGCCCAACTCCATCAACACATGGGCAGAGCTGAAGGAGCGGTTCATCAGGAATTTCCAGGGAACCTGCAAGAAGCCGATGACAATAGTAGATCTACAACATTGCATTCAGCGAGTGGACGAATCGGTCCACCACTAGACCCGCCGGGTCGCGGAAATTATCCACTCATCAGATAGCATCACGGCAGCTCAAGCGGTCCTAATTTTGGAAAAGAACTCTCACTTCCAGCCGTTGGTTCAGAAGCTCGAACGGCTCAAGCAAAAGGTACAAGATATGGTCGACTTAATGGATGTCCTAACCAGATATGCCGAGTCAGATAGTACAAAGGATCCCGGCTCGGATGAGGACAAGACCGCTAAAGGCAAAAAGGCTGAAGGAGGAAAGGGCCAGCATGGTCACGGTGGTAACCAGGGGGATCAAAATAACAAGCGGAAGCAGCCCGATGTCGGGTCAGATTTCGTTGCCAATACTAACACTGGTTTCAAAAATCAGCGCCGCAGTGGTCGCCCCGGAGGGGCTTACAATGGGAATAAGCCTCGCAACTATGAGGAGGCGTTTAAAGCACCATGTCCTAAGCACAGTACCCAGGATAAGCCGGCTACCCACTCTTGGGAAAACTGTTACATCATGCAAGAGTTCTGTAATCAGGCTTTCCAAAAAATTCCAGGAGGCAATGGTGGGGGACACCCGGGTCAGCACAGACCTGGCGGGTCACAAGGTGGCTCAGGGGCTGGTTTCCAACATCAAGGGAAATCATGGCAATGGGCAGCATCTTGGCCAGGGAAATCAACATAATAACCAAGGAGGATTCCAAAGTAATCCCAAGCAGCTGAATAACGGTTAGTACCACCAGTACCTGAATCCCTGAACAAAGTTTATGCTCTGGAAGGATTTTACAAGAAAAGAATTCTATACCTCCAAGAAGAAAACAAGCCAGCCCTAGAACACCGGTGGCCTTATTATACCTAGAGTCTCCGGCTCCTTTTTTGTAATTTCCTCCCACCTTGCAAATTCTGTGTATACTTCTTTATGTTTCGAGTATAAATAAAGCCGGCAATTTTTTAGCCGTTTCCGCCTACAAATTAAGCTCGAGTCTTTATTTTTCGAAACAATGGGCACTTGGGGGCTTCCAACTCATCGAGTTTAGCTTTCTCACCCTTCTGACCCAGCAAAATAACGCCACAATATTTAGGGCATTTGGGTGCTTCCAGCTCATCGAGCTTAGCTTTCTCACCCTCTTGACCCGGCAAACATAAACGCCATATATGGTTAAACCTGCCTATACGCTTGATGCGACTCCGATCAGATGACCCCATGTACTCTTGACAAGTCAATCCTTTTTGGAAACCGAACTTATCAAGGTTAAAACACCGGCTTGAGTCACGAGAGAGCCGGCATACAGAGAGCTAGGATAAACCATGGGTTATCATACCTACTTCATTGAAGCAAGACTCGAGCCTCGAAAGCCGGTCTTTTCCTGTCAAGCCTCGAACGCCGACAATTACTTTCATATCATGAGCATATGTTATTTGCATTACATCATTACATCATCCGCATCATCATCGTATCATGCTAGCACGGTCATACCTATGCGGAAAACTGATTTTCAGATCAGGATATATCATAAGACATTTGTGAACATATATAAGGCCTTTTGGCCGATCAGCATCATGGTTTATGATAACCAGGATTACGTGGTCAAAATCTTCAAAGCCGGCTCCAAAAAGCCACTTTATCTTTCTGAGCTTCGAAAGCCAGTTCCTAACGGTACTATGTGCTATTATAAAACTTATGTAATCACTACATAAAATGTTTCGGGCATGCCCTGTTCTCATTACCGGTTCATATATGAAATACCCGAGTTATTAGCTGCATGACCAACATAAAATTATATTATTGGGGAGAACCAAAAGGACTTTGAGTTTTGAACACTAGTTTCTTTTTGCCGAGTCTCATCGAGCCAGCTTATCAAGATTACCTTATTTGCTACAGCAAGTTTCAGGTTCAAAGTTATTACCGGCTCACGCTTGAGAAACCGGGTTGAATAATTGAGCTCACATGGTGACCAGTTGACAAATCATATAATCTTCAACATTGTTGAAGGAGAAATAGACTGTTTAAGTCTAGAAGATCAAGACCCTCTGTCGGCTTATTTTGCTCAGCTCTTCCTTGCCAAAAACATTCAACTATAAAAAGAATATACAAAAGACAGACGGCAGAATAGCAAAATGGTATCAAGCCCCGGAGTATAAATATTTTGCACCAACAAAGGTGCAAATGTGCACGATCGCACGATGCAGCAGTTTTTCAGAAAGCTACTCCTATTACAAGATTAAGGAGCCACAAATTGTTTTTAACCCATACTGGGGGCTTGTGCCTACAGGGCGGCGATTGAGAAGTTCACGTCATCATTCAAACTGACTCGCCGACCATGTCATTCAGGTAAGTTGCGGACTAGTATTGCGCATGAGACGCCTTCAAGTTATCCGCCATTGGGTCTTCTGGTTCTTGTATTTGGAGATTATCCACGTCTGAGATACAGTGGGATAGAGCTTGAAATACGGCCTCGTCATCAAAGATAGGAGACGGATCAACTTTTGGGGCGAAGATGTGCTTACGTCGTTGAGGAGCCAGGTTCACCGATGTAAAACTCGGTGGTGGAATGCGTGAATGATTGGTGTCATAAGCCGCCTGATAATTCTTCAGCTTCATTTCAGATAGCAACTGAGTGGATAATACTTGAGCGGCTTTGACAGAAGCAGTATAGTCCTCCTAACAAAAGTCTAACCCATCGTACTTAAACTCGGGGAAGCCTTTTGTTAATTCAGCCGGGTCAAGCTCCTCTCCGTAAGCTAGAGCCCGGCTCAATGAATATATTGCGTCGGCTCGGGCGGCTGACCTTTTTAGCTCTTGAAATTGCTGTGGAATGGTTGAAAGGCATTCCAACACGTTTTTGATAAGCTTCAAAGACTGCTTATCCCCCATTACTGCCATGACTGCAAGGTGACTCCCAGCATAGAGTTGCTCTGTCAGAGAATAAACAACCTTAAGCATCAGCATGCTATTATCATGAAGCTTGCTAGTTCAGGGGCCTGCAAAATAGCATTAATACATGAGTTGCCAAGCGATTTATATCTGTATCTCAAGAAGATGAGAAGTCATATATACTTACCAAAAACAGCTTGGGTCATCTGTGCAATGTGTCGTTTTAACCCGAACAGCTCCTCGGTGATGGGCTTAAGCTGGCCCTTAGCATCCTCTGCACGCTTCAGCAGAGTCGCTTTTTCAGCTTCGAAGGATTTTTTCTCCTTCAAAAAGCCTGCCTTGGCGTTTTCCAGTTCAATCAATGAAATTCGAAGTTTTTCTTCAACCTCTGCTTGGGCGGGTTGCCCCTTTTCCAGGTCCTTTTTTAAGCCGGCTACACTTGATTTGGCCGTCTTCAAAGTTTATTGCATAGTAAACAAAATTTATGACAAGTCCCAAGCAAATTGCAAGCAATATATTTGGCACTTGGGGACTAATGTATATCAGTTCTTTTGACATTAAAGATATAGACAAGACCCGACTCATCTCAACAAGATGAGCCAGCCCTTGGGGGCTACAGGTTGAAGTTCATCAAATTATTAAGACCCGACTCATCTCAAGATGATGAGCTGGCCCTTGGGGGCTACAGGTCGAAGTTCTTCAAATTATTAAGACCCGACTCATCTCAATATGGTGAGCTGTCCCTTGGGGCTACAGGTCGAAGTTCTTCAAATTATTAAGACCCGACTCATCTCAAGAAGATGAGTCAGCCCTTGGGGGCTACAGGTTGAGTCAATCACAGCATTTACAAGACCCGGCTTATCTTAGAAAGATAAATCTAGGCCTTGGGGGCTGCATTGGGATATATGGTATGAACACATAAATAGGAATGTACATCGTATTTATTCTTCATCATACTAACGAGGCCGATTTCCATTTCGCGGCTCGTAGCCAGGCGGTCCAGACAGGCGGCGTGAAGATCTTCAGCACTAAAATTCTCATAATTTGGGAGTTCCAGTTTGGTCTTCCCTTTCTCTGGCAGCATTGTTTCACACTTAGCAATATTTTTTGTTAACACTCTGGAGACCTCAGGAGCAACATAACTCGCCCCAGTAATAATAACCTCCTCAGGGGCATCTTTAGTCGCTGTCGGAGGATTGGGCGGATCAAGATTGGCTGCCGGTGTAACCTCAACATTCACGGCGTCAGTACTGGCGATCAGATGGAGGAGGTATGTCGGTTTGGACCTCCTGAGGATCTTCAGATTGATCAGCATGAATTTCAGGAGCCGCCAGATCAGGATTCTCCGGCTCAAGGGCCTCAGGGTTAGCAGAAGACCCGTCAGTTTTCCTTTTCTTGGCCTTGGCCCTGCAGAATAAAGAGTGCAGTATAAAGCATGGGTAGAGACAATAGTCTACTCAAACAGGCAAAATAACAAGAGGAATTTACCCAGGATTGATAACGAAGGGTGCCAGTTTGGATGCAGTAGAGTCGCCCGGCGAAGGTGGTGACTCCTGGCAAACCAAGACATAGGAATTAAAGGTTGACACATCAAGTCCAAACCTCCTTGGAGAATTGGAGCGTTAAAATACCTTGGTTGGTCGTTTTCAGGTGGCTAATTTAGCAGGTAAACCGTCAACAAGGTCACCACTCCCACTCCGGGTCTGAAGCCTAGACTGGTGCTGAGTTTTCTTCAAAACAAAGTAATGATCCAGATAAGCGTCCGGGTGTGATATGCTTACCTTCCGAACAACCCGCCTTGTTTTCAATGGGGGCAAGGGTTCTGAGTCGGAGGAAATGGAAATTACCTCTACATCACCTGCACGGCTTGTCTCGACATCGCCCTAAGAAGAAGAGGCGTCAGCTAGATTCAATGAAATACAAACAAAAGATAAAATTTACCTCTGATCGGGTATCAGTGGCAGCTGCTTCATCCATTTGAGACGGCCCTTCTGCAACCGCCTTATTTTTCTTCTTACTTGGGGCGGCTTTGGGCTTATTGGCTGCAGTTTTGCTTCGTTTCCTGTCCCAAAAGGGAGTCGTGGCCTATAAAATTAATAATCAGAGCAAGCAGGCGAAAGGCTGAAAGGTCTGCTCGGAAAGCCGGATTAAGGTGTCAAAGGTTTTGTACCGGAGGAACCGGGTTAAGGGCATAGAATGGCTTCAACCCGTTCTTCCTGCAAGTTTCTTGGTTTTCACCCAACAGCTTCTTCACGATCCGGTTTGTCTCGCCAGCATCCAAGGAATAGTCGTTGTATCGTTGAGCGTCATCCAAGTCACCGGAGTAAGCATACATCAAGTTGTTGCGAAGACTTAATGGCAAAATCCTCCAAGACACCCAACACCAGGTTAAATCGACTCCAGTTAGCCCGTTGACTAGCAGAGCCCTCAACGTCGGATAAATGGGGGCGCGTTGAGAACGCTCCTCTTGAGGAGCCCAGCCAGGAAGTTCAAAATCCATGGGGAGGCGATTGGGTCTGTAACCTGACAAGGGATTTTTGTCAGCAGGGGCGGTGTTCCAACAATAAAACCAAGTTTTGTTCCACCCCTTAGGATGGCTTGGTAGGGTGGCAGTAGGAAAAAGGACGTCTTTTCGTCTCTGGATTGAGACCCCGCCAAGTTCTAGGCTAGGGCCGTCCGCGCATTCGGTCTGCCGGTTTAGGTAGAAGAATTCCCTGAAGAGGGAGTCGGTGGGTTCCATTTGCAGATATACCTCACAAAATACTTGCAATTGGCAAAGATTCGATATGGAGTTGGGACCCAGGTCTTGAGGATGAAGATGGAAGAAGTGCAAGACGTCCCGAAAGAATTTTGATCCGGGAGGTGAAAAACCCCTCTGAAGGTGATCCAAGAATATCACCACTTCTCCCTCCTCTGGTTTTGGGATTTCTTCTCCAAGGATGACCCGCCAGCCAACCACGTCTTGAGGCGGCAGAAACCCATGTTCCTCATAATCTTTCAAGATAACCTCAGAAACTTGAGTGGCCACCCAGTTGCAGACTTTGGATTCCGACATAATGAGTTGCCTGGATAAAGTAAAAGGGGGGCGGCTTAAGCAAATGGTTCAGATAAGATTATTTAATTATCTACAATGGAAAAGCTGCCTTGTGAAGAGCCGAAACCTTAATACAGCCGTTTAACGCATGGCGAGTTACAACTATTGAGCCGGCAGGAGTAAGGGCGACTCATGCTAAAAATCAAAGACTTCTAAATTTTTTCTATAGTGTGGCACAAACAAGTTTCTACCGGAGCAGCTACGTTTGTGGATCTGAGAATATTTCTAAAAAGCAAGGTAATTGCTAGACCTAATAACGGAGCAGGGAAGAGGTGACAGTACAGTTCATCAAATGCTCAAACAAATTAAAGTATGCTATGCATAAAACGAGGACGACATTCCTACCGCTTTATTTTTACGATTAAACTTGCGGGATCTACTCACGAGACCAACGATGGTGATGAACCGAAGAATGGCTATCGAAGAACACAAGAACTTCGACGAACTACAGTGGATCTAGGTCAGAGGAAATAACTTACTTGAGTGATCACCGGTGGCGGCGGGAACATGCGGATGTTTGCCCAGCAAGGAACAAATGTCGCGACGGTCTCGGGAGTGGTCGCCGAAAACGAGGAAACAGCAGCGATGGTACGAGGAAACTCCGGGCTCGAGGAAGAAGAAGGAGCAAAGAGACGAAGTGAAAAGTAAAAAGGGGACCCCCTGGTAAATATTTAAAGAAAGGGACTCACACCTAAGTCCTTTCACGAGGACATCTTCCATGACAAAACCACGACAGGTTCCGAAAGCGGTCTTGGTCTGGTCGTTGGACACAAACGAAGTACCCGAAGTTGCAATGGCTAACTTTTAACTAAACAAAACCCAAAGAAAAGCTACTAGATTGATCTACTTATATAGGAGCAAGGGGTGGCGGCCAAGGAGTTGGGAGGATGTCCCAAGGCAGCCTAAAACTAACCCTAGGTTTGACAAGGCCCATGGGCCCAAGTGGAGTTGATGCAACACCTTTGGACTTGTAGTTTGACTCGGATTCTGCTGCAACGTCAGATTGTTTCATTAATATCTCCACGCTCCAGACGAATTTTAATGTGATTCCAATTGAGCTAGAACTCATATGAAATCTACTTTCCAACAAAAAATGAATCACCCAATTCGGAGTCCGTATGAAAAAGTTCTTAGGGTTTTGAGACAGGTGTGTCTGTGCAGTCCGAATCTGAGTCCAGAACGTTAGAGACTTGGACTCTATCTTCTCTTGGGCTAAAAGTGACGTGAGAGAAATTATTGAAAATCACCTAATTATTTCCTTTGACGTGCAAGCACTTCTTGAATAGCACCCAACCATTTCCTCTTCCTTTGTCATCAGACGTGGTTCATACAAGTGTTCGGCCATTCTGCATTTAGGCATAAAATAAAAATAGGTGAAGTATCTTTGTTCCGGATAGCATAAATAAATTATTGCATCATTCTTATAAGAAATTACCTCACAAATACGCACGTATGCAATATTTTTGGTCGTATCCAAGGTAGTCATGTCCTCATCACTAGGGAGAAGGGTGTCTTGTCGGTAGCTCGATTTGGTGTCGTCATGCGTGACCAAAGAACCACCGACAACTCATCAATCCAGTGCCTCCCGCACTTCTGCAGCTTGTCAAATGTTCTCATCTTGAGCACACATAACACTTGAACATTTTCTCTCTCCACTTGGCTGTTGCTTCTTGGATGAGCGGCAAAGGCAAAACATATCTTGCTTCCAATGGTCTCGCAATACTGCATGAAGGAGCAGCTTGTGAACTGTGTGCCATTGTCGGTGATAATCCTGTTGGGTACTCTGAAAACGGAAAACAATTCGCTGGAATAACTTGACGGCTGATTATGTTGTTGCCTTCCTTACTGGCTCAATTTCTGGCCATTTCATGAATTTGTCTATTGCGACATACAAAAACTCAAAGTTCCCGGTAGCATGGGGGAAAGGGCCGACACTTTCAAGCCCCCGGATCGAGAAAGGCCAGGAAAGAGGTATTTTTTGGAGGGCTTGGGCTGGTTGATGTATTTGCTAGGCGCGAAACTGCCATGCTTCGCGTCTTGTCACCACATCCACTGCATTTTGAAAGGATGTCGACCAGTAGAATCCTTGCCGGAATGCCTTGCCGACAAGAGTACGGGACCCGATAAGGGAACCACACACCCCTTCATGTATCTCCGCCAACACCTTATGTCCATCTTCCCAGCAAATACACTTCAATTTCACCGCGATCGGTCGCTTCTTGTGTAATATGTCGTCCACAAATTGGTACATAGCTGTCTGTCGGGCTACTCTCTCGGCTTCTTCTTGCTCTTCGGGAAGTTCTCCTGTTTGGAGGTATTGGACTATCTGTTGGGGCCATGCTGAAGCTTTCGTCTCGACGACAAGGACTAAAGGTATTTCTTCTGCTGCGGGAGCGCTTGCTTTAATGGCAAGAGCTTCGGGCCCTGCCGGAGCCTACTGCTCACCGGCTGGCGTTGCTTTGCCTCCGGCAACTTTCTTGTCGGCGGCTTCCAAGAGATCTGTCAGATTTCAGGCTCTGCAAAACCCCAAGAAGTTCGAGCACAGGGGCGTGTGCGAAGATCTCCAACAGCTTCACCCCCTCCAAGCTCACAACACGATAACCCCGCTCAATGGCAAGGAAGAAGATAACACACGACAGTTTACCCAGGTTCGGGCCGCTGCGAAGTGTAAAATCCTACTCCTGCCTTCGGTGGATTGCCTCACGAGGAGGTTCGTGGATGAACTAGTACAGTGGTGAGTTGCCTCGCGAGTGTGTTTGTGGGTGCAGTGTTGTCCCGTCCCCCTCTACCGAGCAGCCCAGCCTCTATTTATAGCGGCCCGGGTCCTCTTCCCTTATCGCAAGGGCTGGAAGGGATCCCATAACGGCCAAATTTGAAAGGGGATAGGAGGTACATCTTATCCCGACGAAAGGTGGTCTTCGCCTGCAAAGTAGGTGGTGGTGACGCGGTGGTGGGCTCGCTGGTGATATTCGTCCTGCCACGCCCGCTGGCCCGGTCTCGTTGCACTGGAATGGAAACCTTTGGCGGGGCGCCTTGGGAACCTGCGCTCGTCCTTGCCTCCTTTGCACCAAAGTGGAAACTGTCCCCTCTGGCACGCTGGCGCCCGACTGGCCTGGCTGTCATCACCCTTGGCCTCCTGAGGCTGGGCGTTGCATAGAGATCTCCGCCGCTAGGGAGGAGGCCTGGGGAGGCCCAATCCCCTGCGGGTGTTGGCGTTGTCTCCCTCGCGAGCTCGGGGTCTCGCGAGGGCCTTGTGTTGAGTGAAGCCACGCAGGGCCGTACGGAACGTCAAGTGGGCCATGCCCTGGGCCGCAGGCGGGCAAGTCTGGGTACCCCGGTATCCAGAATGCCGACAGTAGCCCCCAGGCCCAAGGCGCGCTCGAGTTGGCTTCGAGGGGAAGCCGAAGAAGACAGCCCGGAGCTCCGCGGGCCCTTATTGCCTGCGGGCCAGGGCTGGCGTTTGGTGCGCGGTTTGACGCAGGCGTCCCCTCTCCCGTGTCTCCTCAGCAACTGCCCGGACTGACAAAAGCCGGACGTCCAACGCTGAGTCATTATTGCTTTCCTCTTCTGTGCTCCTGCTCTCCCTTCCAAATCTCCATCCTTTGTGAGAACCTCACCAGATCTCAGCACCACACCGTCTTCCTTCTTGCTTCCTTGGCCCCAAAGGCTTCTCGATGGCTCCCGCCGGCAAGTCGAAGCCTGAAGCCCAGAGCTCGGCTTCCGCTTCCATCTCACCGGCGCTCTCAGAGTCCACCATAGCTAAGGACGGGGACCTCACCCCGGTGCTTCCGTCAACGGAGGATGACACCAACGAGCTGGGGCGGACCTTGATATGGTGCGGCTCCGCGGAGAGGCATCGCCTGGCCAAATCGGCCTACCCTTTCTTCCTCCACGGCGTCTTCTCCGGGCTCGTTCCGCCCTTCTCTGCGTTCTTCGCCGCCGTCCTCGAGCACTACGGGATCCAGGCTCTCCATCTTCAACCCAACTCCATCCTGCTTATGTCCGTCTTCGCCTTCTACTGCGAGGCTTTCGTGGGCGTGAAGCCTTCGGTGGCCCTGTTTCGCCATTTCTTCAGCTTGCGGCTTCATGACGGCGCTCAGCGGTCGGCATGCGTCTCCTTTGTCGCGGTCCAGAGCGGGAACATGCTCTTCAAGGCCAGGAAGAAGGTGGAGAACTTCAGGCTCCACTGGGTCTTCTTGGATATCAAGAGCGTCAACCCTCGCCTGGAGCTGCCAAAGGGGCTACCAGAGAAGAATCCCGCGTGGAGCTCCGCGAAGCTCTCCGACCCGCAAGCCAAGCCCGTCTTGGAGCGGGTCCTTCGAGACATCAACGCGAGAAAGTTGTATGGGGGATGATAGTGAAGGAGTTCCTGGCGCAACGCCTGGCGCCCCTCCAGTCTCACTCGAGGCCCATGTGGGACTATCAGGGTGGTGGCGATGACATGAGGCTCCGCTCTACGCGCCAGACCCCCGAGGAGTTGAATAGGGTTATGGCGACCCTGCTGAACGGCGACCCCGGGGACTTTCCTGAGGCCTATGCCGCGCTGTACTGCCGCGATGACAAGGCCGATCTGGTCGCCGCGATGCCCATCTTCGACGAGCTGGGGCTCTCTCCGGCCGAGAGCCCTGGCGCCCCTGTGGCGGTGTCCTCCGACGACACCGCCGACGAAGAAGACTCGGAGAAGACGGCGGACGACGATCTGGAGGAAGTGTCCCCTCCGCCGCGGAGTGCGCTTCTCCGCGGCTTCGATGATGACGACGCTGGCGAGCCCCCTGCTGCGAGTCCTCCGCGACTCACCAAGGTCCTCAAAGGGTCAGGGCCCACACCTCGGGCCACACGATCTGCCTGCCGGGTTACCCCGAGGAAGCGCGAGGTCGGTCCTCCTCCGGATCGCCCAGCTCATGCCAGCAAGGTGGTCGAAGCGCCCGCCTCGCCCTCGCCCGAGCTGCAGCCTGTCGGCGAGGCGGCCGAGTCCAGGCCTAGCATGGCTTTGCCGGTCGTGGCCCTTACGAGTGGTCCCACTGCTTCTTCACGCAGCGGCACCTCCCCGGAGAAGGACGGGGGCTTCCCCGCCTTCGCCGAGGTGGAGAGAAAGAGGAAGTGGGTTGAGGTCAAGGAGTAAGTGGTCTTGCTTGGTTTCTCACCGCCTTCTGGCGGTTTATATACTGATGGTCCTCTCTTTGCTTGACAATCAGGAGCGCTGCCGTGCCGAAGTCGAAGAAGAAGAAGGCAGGCGCCAAGCCAAGGGCGCCTTCCGACGCGACGCCTGTTCCTGGTGCCTTGCCGACGCCTCATGAGGCGCCGGATGTCATGAGCGAGGAGGCTCGCGGGGCTACTCTCCTTGTCACGGCCGCGGAGCCCCCGATGCACATTGGAAAGGCCGTCCCCGCCCTTGGGGGCGTGTCTGCGCTGCTGCCCGAGGGGCCAGCTGGGTGTAGGGCCGTCCGCCCCTGCCTTGTCTGTGGTAGTGGCGCAGCCACCGGTGTCTTCTTCCCTCCATGCTCCTGCCCCTCTGGAGGCGGCTCCTGTCGCCGCAAAGACGCCACCTCCGGGCTATGCCGTCTTGGATTAGGTCCGAGACGCCCTCCAGTCGTGTCAGGCACCCTGGACAGGGCCTACGCCGTCTTGGATTAGGTCCGAGACGCCCTCGGAGGCGCCGACGGTCGCCTCGCAAGGGAGCGCCTGGGTCTTCTTTCTGGGTGGCTCCAATCTGACGCCTCAGCCGTGGTGGTTTGGAGCCAAGCCGAGGCCACCGCGGTTGAGGGCAGGAAGGAGGCCGCGTCGGCCAAGGCAGCCTGCGACGCGGCGCTGGCCGATGCAGCGTCTGCCGCGAAGTGCTGCGACGAGGTGGAGGCCAGCCTGAAGGCACTTCGGGAGGAGAGGACCGCACTCGTGGAGCGGCTTCGTCAGCGGGAGGAAGACCTCAAGACCTGCGAGGCCAAGCTTATCGACCGTGACTCCGCGCTGTCCAAGGCGGCGACCGACCAAGCCTTGGAGCACAAGCAGCTGGACAGGTTGAAGGAGGAAGTGGCCGCAGAGAAGGCTCGGCTTGACTCCAGGGAGGAGACCCTTCCCGCGGCCGAGGAGAAGAAGGCTGCAGAGCTCGACGCCCTCCCCTCCGTTGAACTCAGGCTTCGCCAAGCCCTGCAGTCTATCTGTCGGGGGGGGATTTGCAGAGCCCTTGGTGGCTCCTGGGAGCGGCTTCGCGGGGCTCTCATCGAAGCTCGCCGAGGTGCTTGAGGGTGTCGTCGCTAGGGTGGAGAACGTCTTGGAGAGCGAGTGCCGCGGTCTCTTTTCCATGGCCGCGACGCGCGTCTTCAGCCACCTCTACCTCCGCTAGCCGAGTTTAGACTTCGGCTCTGTGATTCACCCGGTTGATCCTGGGGTCCGCGCCGCCATGGCGACAGCCGTGGAGGGTGCCATGAAGGCGTTGATGAAGAAGTTCGCCTGCATCGCCGTTCCCTCACCTCCTCTTGCGGCTGCGAGGGTTGGTGATGACGATGATAGCGGCAGCGATGTCGACGACGAGCTCCCCGCGGCCGGGGCGAGCGGTGATGCCAGCTCCTCCTAGCTTCTTTTCCTGGGTCCTCTCCTGTAATGTTCATCGTGCCTCATGGAGGCGTTAGACTTGTTTGCGTTTTTGCGTTTTCGGAGACATTTTAATGCTTGTAATGACTGCTAAGCTGTGTGGTTTTATTTCCTCGCTTCATTTCCTTCCTACTTGCTGTAGCGCTCTGCGTCGGTAGGGCCCGGTCCTGCGCATACCTCGACCACCGTTGGGGCGTCCGGATCACCAGGACGGTGCCAAGGTGCGAGGGGCTACGTGACCAGTGAGGCCCCTGAGTCGCGATGCTCAGGGGTCCCCCTTGACGTACGAGCAGCCCTCATGAGGGGAACGCGGCAAAGACGGGGTTGACTTGGAGATTTGGAGTGCCTTGAGCTCTACGTCGGCAGGGCCCGGCCCGCGCATACCTCAACCGCTATTGGGGCGTCTGGATCGCCAAGACGGTGCCAAGGGGTGAGGGGCTATGAGACCAGTGAGGCCCCTGAGTCACGATGCTCAGGGGTCCCCCTTGACGTACGAGCGGCTCCCATAGCTTTCCTCGCCAGCTTTTGTCCGAGAGGGACGCGTGAAGACCAGGTACCGAGGACCTGGGGAGGTGGCGTGCGCCAGGCCATGCTTGAGCGCAGCCCCCATGCAGCCCCCTCACGCGGGCATCCCAAGGGAATGCCGCGAGATGAAGCCACGAGGGGCCACCCTGAGGTTGAATGCACCCGCTAAGGCACCCTCAGTTGTTTATCCCCAGCGCGGAGCATTGGGCTTCCATGTTGCGTGGGCATAGCCATTGGAGGGCAGTGTTGTCCGCCAGCGTGGAGCATGGGGCTTCCACTTGGACGTGGGAATGGGCGGCCCTGGCTCCTGAGCCCCCCGGGCGTGTACAGCACATTAAGTTCGTACGCGTGGCCTGCTCAGGAGGTGTATCTGGGCGACGTGAGACAGCTCAGGTCTCACATGGCCCTACCTCAAAGGCGGGTTGCGCCTGAATCTTCTGGTGGAAAGCGCCGCTTGAAGTCCTATACATTTTTGAGGAACCAGCGCCGAGCGGATTTCCAAGGGCCATCACATGAGAAGGCCAAACACCAATGACCGCAGGAGGTGACCTGAACGGGGCCGGCCCGCCAGACAGAGCTCAGCCAATGGATTTATCGACGCTGCAGGGACGGACCCGAGCACAGACGTCATGCCCAGTCTTCTCATGCGACAACTCCAAGGAGAAAACACCCGGCGCGTGGCTCCCACGACGGTGAAAGGCCGACTGTGGTTGTAGGAACCGTGCCGCGTGCCCTGACTCACCCACTCCCGATTAGCTCATGCGAGAGCGAAGCACCGAGGGCCATGGGAGGTGACGTACATGGGGCAGGCCCGCGAGACAGAGCTCGACCGCTTGGATTTGTCGACGCTGCAGGGACGGACACGAGCACAGACGTCGTGCCAGCCCTTAATCATGAGGCGGTCGAGGGAAGGATCATTATGGCGCGGCGACATTCATGGCGGCGATGCACCGAGCATGTAGGTTGGAATATTTAGGAAATAGGTCAAATGCAGGAAAGGATCTGATACATGCGAAACGACACGGTCGGGATGAGCCCTGACCGCCCGAGGAAAATGCAGCTCGACGGGCGCCCTCAAACTGAGCAAACCAAAAAGTTACCTGGTGTAGACCAAAAAGAATCACCTGGCGGCGATACCATTGAAGCATGGAGGCAGTCACCGGAGCTTGGCCTTGCGTCTCTACAAGCTTGGCCTTCACGAGCCTGACGCCTCAGGAGGTTCGGGGCACCCGCTCGGGCCCGGCACCTCCTCCGACTCCTCGCGGTGCCTGGCCCTGTATGGCGCGACCATGGCCTGAGCAAGGCGCTGGAACGCGTCACCCGCATTCGCCAGACCGAAGGGCATGCGGACGTAGTTGCACGGGTAGGCCCCGCCGCGACCGGCGCGCGTCGGCCAGAAGACACCCTGTGACGCGGCCCTATTGATGCCAGGTACGTTGACACACATGCGCGGCATGCCGCCCGGGCCGACTTGAGGTGCAGGGCCGCTAGGTGGTGCAGGGACGCGCCCGCCTCGCGTGGCCTGTGCTTCCCGGAGCTACTCGATTGCTCTGGTGACGGACTCCCGCGAACTTGGCGCCTCACGTTGTGCTCCTTGCTTGGATGGGTGCGTGCCGACACACGCCCCCAAGTTGTGCTCGAGCACCTCCCTTGTCTCGCTGGTCAGGTCGGTGGCCCTCCGGGTGGAAGCCCCGATGCCCGACCCAAGGGAGGCGCCGGGCACGCCTTCCTATGCGAGAGAGGAAGGGGCCTTGGCCCCGGGTGCGGAGCCTGAGGCGCCGTCCTTAGAGCTTTCAGTCCTCTGGCGTCCCTTGGAAAGGAGCTGCTTCTTCTTCTTGGGGATATCCTCACGAGGCAGGACGCCTCCTTCGTCGTCAGAGTGCTCGGTTGCCTCCGTCCGTAGGTGAGTTCGAGGGATCAAACGGCGTCCTTCTCATCGCAGCCGACAGTGATGACGCTGCCACTCCCCGGCATCTTGAGGACGTTGTAACCATGGTGGGTCACTGCCATGAACTTGGCAAGGGCTGGGTACCCAAGGATCGCATTGTACGGGAGGTGGATGTGGGCGACGTCAAAGACGATGAGCTCGGTGTGGTAGTTGGGGACTGCGGAGCCGTCTGTGACCCCTGAGAAAGGCTTGGTGGGCATGAGCTGGTCCTAAGGCACTTGGAGCATCTCAAATGTCTCATTGGAGAGGACATTGAGCCCGGCGCCGCCGTCGATGAGTGTCTTGGTGACGAGGACATTGCTGATGGTGGGCGTGCACAACATGGGGAGTGCGCCCGCCATGGCTGAGCACCTGAGCTGATCCTTGGAGTCAAAGGTGATGGCACACTGGGACCACTTGAGGGGGCGCGCAGCCTGGAGCTTCGGAAGAGCCGCGTTCACCTCCTGCGAAAACTGCTTGAAGATGCGGTTCGATGCCGGGGCTTGGGCGCCGCCCAGGATGCAAGCTATTGCCCTGACCTCATGGAAGCCCACAGCCCCGTCGTTCTGCCTGCCTTCTTCCTTCCTCCTGGGTGGCGGCGGCAGTAGGGGAAGGCCGGCCACGCGAGGGCTGACCTCACGAGGATGGCCTCGATGTGACCCCTCCGGAGGTTCGTCGCGTTAGCGGTCCTCCCGAGCTTGATTGCGCCAACGGTCCTCCCGAGGCTGATCTCGCCAGTCCTGACGTGGGTCTCGACTATCCCAACGGCCTCCGCCGCGGCCTCCACCGCGTCCATAGCTCCGGTCGCTACGCCCAGGGCGTCGGCCGAAATGTTCGTCACGGACCACCCTGAGTTCCTGACAGTCGATGGTGTTGTGGCTATTGGTTCCATGGAAGATGCAGAACGGTCGTCCTCCCGTGGGGGGTTCTTCGTCTCGGCTGTGCTTTGCTTCGGGCTCGGTCGCCAGCAACGCAGGGGCCTTGCGCTTCGGCTCCTTGGTCTTGGTCTTCTTGTCTTCGGGTTCCGCCTCAGGAAGCTCGCGGAGCGAGAGGCGGCCCTCTTCCGCTTTCACGCACTTGTTCGCCAAGTTAAACATCTCCAGGGCCGAGCTCATGTCATCGTGGATAGCGAGCTCCTCCCTCATCCTGAGGTCCCTGACACCGTCGGTGAATGCCGAGATGATGGCCTCATCAGACGCCCTTGGGATCTTGAGGCGAACAGTCGTGAAGCGCTGTATGGACTTGTGCAAGGTCTCTTCAGGCTATTGCTTCACGTGGCGTAGGTCACCCACTCCAAGGGCGCGGTCACGGGTGACTTGGAAGTTGGCGATGAAGCGCACGCGCAGGCCCTCCCAGGAAGTGATTGATCCCTCCGGGAGGTTGAGGAGCCAGGAGAGCGCACAACCCTTGAGCGCCATGGGGAACTAGCTTGCCATGACCTTGTCGTCTCCGCCGGCCGCCTGGATGCTCACCGAGTGGAGCTGTAGGAACTCCGCGGGATTTGGGGTGCCGTCGTAGCGAGGAGGTAGGTCAGGCTTGAACTTGCAGGGCCACACGGCCGGATGGAGCTCCGGGGCGATGGCGCGGCAGCCCACTGGGCCCACGGGCGCCACGAGCTCGGGAGGGGCCCAGTCTTGAAGCTCCTGCGCGGCTGCCTCTAGGGGCGCCCAGTCGCGGCGCTGATGCTGCGGCGCAGGGAGCGCACGCGCGTTAGCGTGCGGCCGCGGCACCACCTGACAGCTTACTTCATCCCTCACCCTCGCCGGAGGCTCGCGTGGCTGCTCGCGCGGGCATGCTTCACGCCTGGGCTCGGGGTCGACATCGTGCTGGGGAGGAGGAGGCGGCACATCATGGGCCTCGCCGCCTGCCAAGGAGGGTTGGGGCTGGAACGAGTAGGAGAGTGTTGATGCGTCGCCGGCGGCGCTGACGAGCTCTGCAATGCGCCCGAGCCAATCGTCGTAGCGGTTGGGGGCAGGGCGGTAGCACAGCAGTTCGCGCGCCATGAGGAGTGCGCCTGACCCACGCACTGGCCTGGGGCGAGTGTGGGAGGACGACCCAATAGCTGGAACGATCGATGGAGTGGCGGTCCGGCCGTCGCGCCGCCCAGTGATCGGCTGTGACGAGTCCTGCTGCTCGTGGGCTTCCGGGCCCGTGGCTGCATTGGCCACATGAGAGGCGGACCGGCGCGCGGGCCACCATCTCCCTCTCTCCTCAGCCCACACCCCCTCTCCATAGCCCACCATCACCTAACCCTAAACCCTGCCGCTCCGGACCGTCCAATCGAAATCCAACGGTCCGAAAACGATGCAACCCGCCCCCCCATCCTAGCCCCTTTTCCTAGTTAAGCACTTCCCCCTAGCCATTTTGGGCGAAACCCTAGCATCTAGCCCCCCCTAACTCCAGTGCCGCCTGCCCTCTGAATCAGCGCTGAGCCAGCCTCCCACCGCCACTTGGCGGCGCCCCAACAGCCGCGCCGCCGCGCCCAGCCGCCCGCAACCATCCAACGCTCGCCACGTGGCGTACCCGTCGCCCTGCAGCCCCCAGCCTCCGCGGCCCTGCAGAGCCCATCGCAAGCCTGCTCAGGCCCGGGTCACCGGCGCCGCAGCCCGCGCATGTCCCCGCGCCTCCCCTGCGTGCCTCCACTCCCGAGCGTCTCTGCAGCGCGCCGCCAAAGCCGCCTCTTCGCCGGTGCTCACCGCCAGCTCGCCGGAGCTCCGCCGACCAGTGTGCCCCTGCCCGCTCCTCTCTTCTCTTCCTTCTCCCTCTCCCTAACTGGCTCTCTCTCCTGTGTAGCCCTGCCATGGCTGTCGAGCTCGCAGCTCGCGTCGGGCCGCCGTCGCCATCCATCGCTGCCACGCCCGGATCCGGCCGGGAGCCGCTAGATCCGGAGGATCTCCGCCGCCTCCCGCCTTTCCCCGCGTCGCCTCGCCCCGCCGGAGCACCCTGCAGGTCACGCCGCCGCCGGCCAACCCCCCCACCCCCCCGTCCTTGTTCTCCAGGAGGGAGACGACGGGTCGGGGACAAGCACGAGCTCCCGCTGACGCCCCCCCCTCGCGTGGGCCTCCCTCGGCCCAGCAGCCAGGCCGGCCCACCTCGCGCCAACTACACTGACCGGGCGTCGAAGCCCATGGGTGAGAACCCCCCCCCCCCCGCCAGCCTTTTTTTAAGTCCCGGTAGTTGTCCGAACAAAAACATCATATTGCCATATGTTTTGGCATAATTGAGTGTGCCACATTTTTGTACATTATACCATGCATATTATATATGATTTTGGGGTAAACAAATCCACTGAATCCATCTGTGCATTTAGTTTTGTCATTTGAGTAAATTTGTGTGCATGTCATTTTTGCCATGATGCCCTTTTGTTTATTTTGGGTGAATTAATCCATGCATATTTTGGAATAGTTGCAAACATGAGATATGCCCTTGGACATGTGTGCTAGCCCCTGGTATTTTTGGTTGCCATGATAAACCATGTTTAGGTGTTATTTTCTTGTTGCCAACTTGCTATAAAAATAGTGATGTTTTGAGGGGTCCAAATAATTCCAAGTCTGAAACTGTTATTTTGTTGCCATGTTGTCATGTGATTTGCTATTGATCTAGGAGTCTTTTGTGGTTGCTCCAAAGGAGTCTTTTGTTAAGCATGTTGTTGTCTACCAGGTTGTGCCATTTGATGCCATGCATAGGATTTGCATGATAGTTAAATCTGTTGTCCACTTGCCAATCTGTTAAAAAACTCCTGCTCATGCCTACTCTACTTTTCACTAAGTCTGAGACTCTGTCTTCTTCATGATGCCATGTTGTGTTGAAGTTTGCCTCGAATATGTGCATAATTTGACGTTGCCATAATGGAATGAATTGTACTGCATCATGTAATCTACCATGCTGTTAATTTTCATGCCATGATATGCCCTATAGCCTATAGTTTTGTTGCTGCCAATACGCCTTCGTGAAAATCTGCTATGCTAAAAACTATTATTTTCACTAAGTCCCTAAATGCTATATTTTATTGCCATGTTGTTTGCTTCCTACCATGTGTTCCATGATTCTTTTGAGTATGAAATGTGAAGATGAAATGAAGTGTGTGTTATATGCTACTGTCCCATGCTTAGTTTGTGCATATTAGGATCTTGGAGCTTGTTGGTTTCATGTGTGCAATATGCCATGTTGCTGTTTTGGACAGATTTGAACTAAAACTTTTGTTGGTTGTTGTGGTTGAACCGTTGCTCCGTTTTGAACATGTTCTACATGAAACTTGCTTAGAATCTCATATGGTTTCATAATACCTTGTTGCATCCATGATTTGAAATGTTTATGGTTGTTGTTTGCATGCATTTTGCATTCATGACATATTCACCTTGTGTCTGTCATATCTTTTAGGCCGTAGCTCCGTTGCAAATGTTCTATATATGTAAATCGACTAGAATGACGAGTAGAATCACATGGTGCATTTTGTTTTCCTGTTTAAAAAATATAAAACATGATTAGTTCACATATGGACCAATTTCGAAATTAACATATGGGGTCATTTCAGAAATACTATATGTTGTTTCCGGCTTCATTTAATATGGCTAGATGACTAGTTTACTTATGCTTCACCTCTTGACATGTTAAACAACATTTAAACTTGCCATGTAAATAAATGAGAGTGAACTAAATGATTCGAACGTGGAGTTTCGTCAATATGCAGCCCGTTGCATATTGAACTTCACTTAATGTGTAGTAATCGATTGTTGTGATTTGCCATGCCTTGCATAATTAAACTGGACATGCATCATGTTTGTTTGCGTATCATGTCATGCATATGTTGTGGTGTTTATCATGTGTTGATTGTTGTTTTCGGATTGCTTCTTCCCGATAGAGTTCCGAAAGCGTTCGGAGTGTGAGGATTCGTTCGACTACGTTGGTTCGTCTGCTTCACGGATTCTTTCTTTTTCCAAGCAGGATCTCAGGCAAGATGACCATTTCCCTAGATACCATTACTATCATTGCCATGCTAGTTGTCTCGTTTCTATCGCTGTCTCGCTACCTACCACTTGTTGTCTAGCCTCCCAAATTGCCATGAAAAGCCTCTAACCCCTCCACATCCTAGCAAACCATTGTTTGGCTATGTTACCGCTCACTCAGCCCTTCTTATAGCATTGCTAGTTGAAGGTGCAAGTTCTTCCATGTGCAACATGGATATTTTTTAATATATCACAATATTATTGCTATTCAATTTAATGCACATATATACTTGGTAAAAGGTGGAAGGCTTGGCCTTTAGCTCGGTGTTTTGTTCCACTTTTGCCGCCCTAGTTACTTGTGTACCGGTGTTATGTTCCATACCGAGCGTTCCTAACATGCTCGGGGTTGTTATGGGGACCCCCTTAATTTTCATTTTACGATAAAACTCTTCTGGCAAGGCGCAACATTGGTACTACATTTGCCTAATAACAACTAAAATTGCATAGGGACCCGCCGACACCCGCGGATAATTAATCAACCCCCGGGCCAGTGCTCCTCATGAGTTTTGGTCCAAACTAGAGTCATGTGCGGGGCCAACCCGGAGCAACGCAGGAGATGTCTATCAGGCCACCGTACACTGCACTCATCTGGTCGTGTCCTGAGAACGAGATACGCGGCTCCTATCGGGTTCATCGACACGCCGGGCGGCCTTGCTGGATTTGTTTTACCTTTCTCGAATGTCTTGTGCGCAGGATTTCGAGGACACTTCGGGCTATCTCGAGGTTGAGATTTTCCTATGGAATTTCCAAGGAGATCACGGGTTTCGTGGTCGAGGTTATTCCCGCGGCATGTGGTTAGTTTGTGATGGATGAGTTGGAGCACCCCTGCAGGGTTAAATCTTTTCGAGAAGCCGTGCCCGCGGTTAAGTGGCAACTTGGAAACTTTGTTTAACACCCGGTCATAGCATACTTAAAGTCAACTCAAATAAAATACACCAACCGTGTGTGTAACCGTGACCGTCTCTTTTCATGAGGCCTGCTACGAAAGAGAACACAGTGGGGTTATGTTTGACCGTAAGTAGGTGATCAGGATCACTTAGTGATCATTTCTAGTTCACGTCCGTTTATACGACAATCATCCCCCCCCCCCCCCGTATTCTTGTACTCGTAAGTTAGCCACTCAAATAAATGCTTAGTGCTTGCTGCAGCCTCACCACTTAACCATACCTCACCCATTAAGCTTTAATAGTCTTGATACCCTTGGAAATGAGATTGCTAAGTCCCCGTGGCTCACAGATTACTACAACAACAGTTGCAGGTACAGGTAATGTGATGATTTGACGTGAGAGCGATGCTTGTTTGATTTGGAGTTCTTCTTCATCGATCTAGGATGGGTTCCAGGCCGGCAACCTGGGATAGCAAGGATGGATGTCATTTTATCGTTTGATTTCGTCCGTAGTCGGACCCTGCTCTTCTGTTTGATGATTGTATATGTTGTTGTATTGATGTGATCTTGATTTAGCTTGTGGCGAGTGTAAGCCAATTTCATATACTCATCTCTTGTTTACATGTACTTGTAATGATATCCATTCTTGCGAAATGACGAGATGCGCTTCTATCCCTGTCGAGGCCCTCAAGCCAAAATTAGGATAGGATCGCATCTTGGGCGTTTCAGGGAACGTGCTCTGTTTGTAGACCGTCAAAGTGCTCTTCCAACTTTGTTACTTCATCCACATATGCTTCCATCAAACGGGTTTGGTAATCTTTGTTGACTTGCCCCACAACTAACTATGAGTCGCCTTGAATGATTAGCTTCCTAATGCCAAGGTCAACTGCAATGTGCAGGCCGGCAAGCAATCTTCATACTCAGCAGTGTTGGTGGTGGCTTTCACCTGCGGAAAGTGCATCTGGATTACGTACTTGACGTGCTCTCTGGTGGGTGGGACAAGCAGCACTCCGACACCGGCGCCCTGTAGCAACACGGCTCCATCAAAGTACATAACCCACTTTTGGTTTGTTTCGTTGTCGGGGAGAGAAGTCTCTTGTATTTGTTCGTCTTATGTTGGTGTCCATTCTGCAATGAACTCCGCCACCACCCTACTTTGAATAGTTGATGTGCTTTCAAAACTATCAAAACTGGCCAGCTCCAACGCCCGCTCCCCTATCCTGCCGGTTTCCTCTGGATTTCTCAAGATGTTATTCAAAGCGACGCGAGTGACGACAGTGATGTGGTGTGCTTATAAGTAGTGGCTCAGCATCCGGGAGGCCATGAGGAGGCCTAAAAACAACTTTTGCACACCAGAATATCTTGATCTAGCCCCCTGTAGAAAAGAGCTGACAAAATAAACTGGCACTGCACCACCTTTTTCTTCTACACAACTTGCTGGTTTGCTTCCTGCGATGTATTTGTGTTGGAAGCATCTTGGCTTGCCAGAGAAGACTCTGGGTTATCGGCTGTTGGTTCAGGGGTTGCTGCCTCTTCATCATCGGCTCCACTCTCCGCAACCAGTGCAACACTAACCACTTAATTCGTTGCCGCCAAATACAGCAGCACCGACTCTTGCGGTTTTGGCGCGACTAGTACTGGCGTTGAGGACAGGTGCATCTTCAAATCCTGCTCCACTCCCGGAGTCCATTTCATTGGACCTGCTTTTTTTCGTATTTTGAAAAACGACAGGACCTGCTTAGGAGAAATAAACCTGCTTAGGGCGGCAACACAACCTGCCAAACGGTCCACATCCTTGACGCGCTTCGGTGCTTCCAACTGCTCAAGAGCTTTGATCTTGTCGGGATTGGCTTCAATTCACGTTGAGAAACAAGGAACCCGAGAAGCTTGCCGGATGGAACGCCAAACACACACTTCTGGGGGTTGAGATTTAAATTATTTTGCACAAGGTTGGAAATGTCTCTTCTAAGTCTTGAATAAGTGTAGGAGCAAGAGCCTTGCCGGGTGATGCTGCCACTACCTACCGGTAGAGCTTCAACAGGTGTGCTGCACTCTACAGTGTGATTCCCGGAGTCCTTGCCAGAGTTCTTGCTGTTCTTCTTCCCCCCGGGTGCTTTGTCGGTAGGAGCAAGAGCCTTGCCGGCTGATGCTGCAACTACCTCCCTGTAGAGCTTGTCGCCGCAGAGGACCGCTTCCTTCTTGTCGGAGTGGATGGTGATGACATGCATCGGCCCCGACATCTTCATGGTATTATAGGCGTAGTGGGACGCCATGAATTTTGCCAATGTCGGGCGGCCCAGGATTCTGTTATACGAAAATGGTGTCTTGACGATGTCGAAGGCAATCTTCTCCGTCCTGAAGTTGAGCTCGCTGCCGAACGTTACCGTCAATGTAATTTTCCCCTTCGACTAGCTTCTTCCCGGATTGATCCCTTGGAAAGTTCCTCTCTGCTTGAGGTCTTCGTCCGGGATTTGGATCCTCTTGATCACCTCTGGAAAGGTCAAGTTCAAGCCAGCCCCACCGTCAACCAGCATTTTCATGACCTTGAGGTTCTGTATTGTTGGAGAAACCAACAATGACAATCACTCGACCGCAGTAGTGCGATCAGGGTGTTCCTCAACATCGAAAATGATGGGCGTGTGAGACCAATATTGGGAATCGCTCAATCCCGGCTCTGTCGCATTGATCTCCCGGGCCCACTGCTTGAGCTGCCAGCGAGAGGGGTGCAAAGATGCGCCTCCGGGAATGCACATGGCCTCTATGGCCTTCTAGAACTCCTGGTCATTAGATCCTTCTTCATCCTCGTCATCATCATGATCGTCTTCCTTTTTGTCGCGGCCTCGCGCATGCTTCTCGTTCTGGTGCTTGGCCTTGCCGTGGCGGCCTCCGCAACCACCATGCTTGTTGCCGGACCCACTGGCACTGCTCTGGCCCTTCTCCTTATCGCATTTCTAATATTCTTGTTTCTGCTTCTCGGCAAGCTACTCAACTTGTCGGCACTCATGGAGATCGTGGCCCATGGTGCGGTGGATCTAGCAGTATGGCTCGTCGGCCTTGTCAGCCTTGTCGCCGCTGCAGCCTCATGGCCACAGGTGCAGACAGCAGCATCCTTGGCAAAACTCTCGACCTTGGATTTCTTGCGCGCATTATTGTTGCAGGAGCCTTCGACAATGATCACTGCTTTGCCCTTGCTCTTGTGGGTGCGCTTCCGGCTCTTTTTCTTTGGGGTGGTGGAGTCGTCATCCTCAGAATCGTGTTCTGCGCCAGCATATTCCGTAGGAAGTCTCCTTCCTTTTTCAGCTCATGCACATTTGTCTGCCAGAGCATAAAGATCGTTGATGGTCTTGACCTTCTGAATTCTCAACTCCTCGTGCATCTTGCAATTGCGCATGTTCGTGTGGAACGAGGCAATCACAGCGGCATGATGAACATTAGGAATATTGTGGTGTACTCTGCAGAATCTTTGTCTATATTTGCGGAGGGGCTCTCCCTCTCGCTGCGGCAGCACATGCATGTCGCTAACCTAACTGGGGGCTTGTGGCCTCCGGTGTAGGCACTAACAAATTGCTAGCACATATCCGACCAGGAAGAGATAGATCCCTCCGGCAAATTCATCAGCCAAGACCTCACGTTGGGCTTGAGAGCTAGCGGGAGGTAGTTGGTGAGGATCTTCTCGTCGCGTCCACCGGAAGCCTGCACCTCGATGGTGTAGATGCTGAGGAACTCTGACGGGTTCAGCTTGTTATCGTACTAGTCAGTTACGTGAAAGCACATATGCTCCCTTGGTGGTTTTGATAATTCATCACAACATACATTGTCTCCTGGACTAATAGTTTCACTTAGTTTGTTTTAGATAAAGTCCACAGAGAAGATTGGCCATGGAATGTGTGGAGAATCTCCAAGGAGAGAAGAAGAAGAAAAGGAATAGGATTGGCAAAATCAACAAGCTTGAAGACTCTACATTATACTTTTTGTGAGAAATCACACCTTGAGTCCATAAGAAAGCGAATACTATTAACAAGGGGTGAGGTAATCTTGGTGAATGAATTGCTCAAAATGATTAAGTGTTAGCCACCAAAAGCATTCACCACTTCTTCCACATATATTCTGTCCACACTTCACTTTTGGTCACACCGAGTTCAAACCCTAGACAGATCCTAAGCCAAACCCATGTCTCAGTACAACCAAGTTTCAAATTCGGTGCCACCGAAAATAGTGACCACCTTGCTGGTATCTCATTTTCAAGAATCGGAATTTCTGAGTTTTAGAAATCGGTACCACTGAGAATTGGAAACTACCTAGGTCCACCATATCTGTACCACCGAGATCTATATATCGGTTCCACCGAAAAGCCTAATGTTTCCACATTTTGCACTAGTCGGTATGACCAAGTTTTTGGACCGGTCTCACCGAGTTGGGCAATAATGTTGTAACGGTTGGATTTTTGGGGATGCCTATATATACCCCTCCACTACCTCTCTCTCGCAAGAGAAGCACTCAGAACACACTTACAGTTGTCCCATCCATTTTTCTGAGAGAGAGCCACCTACTCATGTGTTGAGATCAAGACCTTCCACTCCAACCATATGAATCTTGATTTCTAGCCTCTCCAAGTTGCTTTCCACCTAATCAATTTCTTCTACCCAAGCCAAATCTGCGAGAGAGTGATTGTGTGTTGTGGAGACTATCTTTTGAAGAACAAGAGCAAGGAGTTCGTCATTGTTATAACATCTATTACCTTTTGGAGGGTATTGCCTCCTAGATTTGTTAGGTGTCACTTGGGAGCCTCCTTCTTCGTGTTGTGGAGTTGAACCAAGAAGTTTGTACGGGCAAGGAGATCGCCTACTTCGTGAAGATCTACCCATAGTGACGCTAGTCCATCATGGACGGAAGCCGTGATGGAATAGACGAGGTTGCTGCTTCGTGGACCCTAACAGGTGGAGCTCTCCGTGGACTCTCGTGACCGCTACCCTCCATGGGTTGAAGTCTCCATCAGCATGGATGTACAATCACACCGCCTATCGGAAGCACGGAAAAAATCTTCGTGTCATCTATTGCGTTTGATCTTCCTATCTCTACTCCTTCTTACATATGCTTGTCTTTACTTTCCACTGCTATACTTGCTGACTAGCATGTGTAGGGTGCACTAGACTTATTAGAATTGCTAAAATCTGCCAACTATTAAATTTGGGAAAATGCTAGGTTTTTAATTTGTCAAGTAGTCTATTCACCCCCCCTCTAGACGTCCCTTCTCGATCCCACAATTGGTATCAGAGCATTGGTCTCCATAGCCTTGGTTTTATCTCCATTGGAGGAAGATGGATGTGTCTAGTTTGGGGAGTCTTAGTTATAGAGTGCCCATTCTCGATGGGGAGTAATATAGTCAATGGAAATATGAGATGCTTAAGCTATTCAATGAATTCCATTTGAGAAAGTATGTTAAGAGCCCTTATGTGCCTCCCATTGATCATTTACATCCTTCACATGAAGAATAAATTGACATGCTTCGTAATCTTAGAACTGTTAATCTTATCATCAGAGGATTGCCAAGACTTGCGTTTGATCAAATGAGAAACTTTGAGTGTGCTTATACTTTATGGAGTGATTTTGTGAATAGATATCCAAATTACTCCTTGAAAAATCTTGATGTCATTCTCCATAAAACTATTACTTTTCGCAAAATGAAGCCTAGTGATCCAAATTTTGACGATTATCTATTTGAGCTTAGAGACCTCATGCATGCTAAAGGAGATGTCATAACTATCAACAACATCATTGTTGAAGCCATTCACATTCATAATCATGAACATTGTCATGATCACAACCTTAACAAATCTCTTGTCTCTTATGACGAGGATATCCCACTTGATGATGACGATGTGGAACATGGCTAATATGATGAAGATGAGTTGTTCGACATCGAGTATGAGAAGACTATGAAGAATATAAGTCTCATGGCAAACGTCAAGGATTACATGTCCGGAGGAAAAGAGTGGATTCTTGATAGTGGATCATGTTGTGCGCAATTACTATGGATGACTCAAACTCTTAAGGATTATGGAATCAATGTGACACATGTTCCATTGTTGTGTGAGAATGAAAGTTCAATTAAGATTGCTCATAATCCCTTGCAACATTCTCGAACTAAACATATTCAAGTTCGTCATCATTTCATTCGTGATCATCTTGCTAGGGGACATTAATCTCAAACATGTTTGCACCAACAAGCAATTGGTCGATATCTTTACTAAGCCACTTGACGAGAAAGTGTTTTGTCACTTGAGGAGTGAGTTGAACATCATTGATGCTTCCAACTTTAGCTAGACTCACTCGGATGCATGCAAGGGCATGATCTTACATGACTATTCCTTGGTACATTTGACATAATATCTTATATCTTTGAAATCTAAGCTCCCTTGTATGGCATCTAACCTTTTGTAGGTACTTGGATGAACTACATTCCACAAGATTGCCAACAACTCCAATCATAAGCAACCTTGTCATGACCAAGTATCAACAACCATATGTTGTGATGGTGGAAGAAGACAACACAAAACATATCCTTGACTTACATATGATAAAAGTCTCACTCTTGTCATTTGGATATATTATGTTCTTCCTTGCATGACCAACCCTTGTAGGAGGACCTAGCTTCAAAGAAAAGAGGATTGCTCCCAACTCAAGATGATCTTCATCAAATTTTAGCATCCACTACAAGGCCTCCTACACATCATGTCATCTACATCACGCCAAGGTATGTGATCATATCCTTGAAGAAGCTTTACTACAAGACATGAGCTAAGCAATTTAAGTGGTATGAATACATTAAAATGCTTAAACAAAAAATGGTAACCCCATTTTGAGCTTAACGTAGAGTATGACCTATGATCAAGTATTCTTGCTTGGCTCCTAAGTTAATATACTCTAATATAGGTGACCTAGTCACCGACCATCATTTAGATGAAGTGTTTTGTTTGGTTTATCTTATAGTTGCATGCTTTCTTGGAACCACACAATCTCCATCTTGATGAAAATTCCTTGCAAATCTTTTGGAAATTCATTGCAAATCCTTTTATTCTATTTGCAACTTTCTAAAAGAATGTTTTTGACAAAATGGCAAATAACACCTCTGCAAAGTTTCTTTTATGCTCTTCGGACTATCCGATCAAAGTAACTCGGTCTCACCGATATTGCAGATATGTTGCACATACACACATCGGTGCCACCGATTCACTTTGCCTCGGAACCACCGATTTTGCCATCTTTTGTGCTATTTGTCAAACAAAATCTCAAACTGTCAGGGCACGGATGCACATGATCACCTACGGGACCAGAGGCCCCTTTGTGGTTCGGCAGGGGGGTCACGTTGCACAAAGAGCGGAGACCATGAGACAACACGACGATCGGGACGCTAGCGTTTTTACCCAGGTTCGGGCCGCTGTGAAGCGTAAAACCCTACTCCTGCTTTTGGTGGATTGATCAGAGGAACACGAAGAACACGCATCGCTCAATCCCGGCAAGGATTGCCGTCGGGGAGAGCTACTAAATGAGTACAAGTCTCCAAAGGTCCGAATCTTGAGCTAGGTTGCCCTAGGCCTCCTTCTATAGTGCAAGGGGCAACCACAGTGGCAAAACAGTCTTTATCTGGTGATTACAAAGCTAACAGAGCTATCATACCTAACTCTGGCATTTAGGACAAAATACCATGATTGCTAGACTAGGTGGCGCTCGGGGATGCATCCCCGACAAGCTCTTGCCACCGCTTAGCTGGCTGTTTCTTAGGGTCTCGACACGCTACTGGACGGGTGTCAACTGGGTATATTCTGTCTTCTGATGCATCGCCATGTGCTTAGCGAGAGCCACTTAGCCGCCTGAGGGCTCGACACCGCATCGACAAGTGACTGGCGTCGTGATGCGGTGGAGCGCTGTCCGGTCAGCTCGCGCCTACCGGGGGATGGCTTACCGGGACTTCCTGAGATGCGCGCGCCTAGGTCCCCGGCAGGCTCTGGGAACGTGGCTGGCACGCCTTGGGCCCCTCCTAGGCTGTTGCGTTGGTCTTGCCGGCGTTTTCTTGGCCTTTTGCAGGTTGCTGTTGATGGGTTTCGCTACTGCTTCCTGTGCATAAGTCAGGGGCACTGGATACCCCTGTCCTAGTGCACCGACACAAACGTTCAAGGATCCCTTCGTTAAAGGGGGAGAAATCATAAAGTTTTCAGATATCTGTAGGGGGGAAATTTATCTTCAAGGATCCCTATGTCTCAATGCTCTCTATGTCCCTTATTTTCAATGACCCTTATTCTCAAGGATCCCTTCGCTCTCATCCCTTTCCTCTGACCCTTTAAAAGACAAAGGGGGCGAAATATCAAAGCTTATACTTTCTGACAAAGGGGGAGAAATCTCAAAAAGGAGGAGAAATATCAAAAGCTTATGCTTACCTATAGGGGGATAAATAATTCAAGGGGAGAAATGTGAATGCTTATGCCCCAAAAGGAAATATCTGTGAAGGGGGAGAACATTTACTAAGGAAAGAGAGAAGACCACATTCTTACAATCATTTTAAAGAGAGAGTGCATATGATCTTGTGTTAGACTTGTCTCACCCTGCCTACTCCCAATATCTACATGCTAAGATTCAGGGGGAGAGGAAGATTTACAAATTCATTCTTAGGGGAGAAAGTTCTAAATGCTTGTGGAGACATATCAGGTTTTATGAACTTTATCTTCTATATGTCTTCCATACCTTGGTACTTTTGAACTCTTTTGCATTTGGATAAGTAGAATATTCTTGTGGTTCCTAACATTGTCTTCTCAAGTGTGTTTCTACTAGTAGAATGCTCAAGAACTTCAAGGTAAGTATATGCATCATATCCTTGGTCAGGATGATCGGTTGCTTCTTGCACATATTGTTTACAAGAGTGAAGTCTTGAACATGGAAACATCTCATTCATATCTGTTTGATGCACATAGCCAAGGTTCACAAGACTCATCATATCCCTTCCACTATGTGTGTGCTCATGCATTACACAGCAACTATCCTCTAAGAAGGATTGCACACATTTATGGGGAGAATGTCTTAGTCATGTGTCTCTTAAAGCTTTCATATATTCTTACATATCTAAATTTAAAGCTTTGATTGTATGTTGTCATCAATTACCAAAAAGGGGGAGATTGAAATCACATATGCTCCCTTGGAGGTTTTGATAATTCATGACAACATACATTGTCTCTTGAACTAATAGTTTCGCCTAGTTTGTTTCAGATAAAGTCCACAGAGAGGATTGGCCATGGAATGTGTGGACAATCCCCAAGGAGAGAAGAAGAAGAAAAGGAATAGGATTGGAAAAATCAACAAGCTTGAAGACTCTACATTTTACTTTTTGTGAGAAATCACACCTTGAGTCCATAGGAAAGCCAATACTATTAAAAGGGGGTGAGGTAATCTTCGTGAATGAATTGCTCAAAATGCTCAAGTGTTAGCCACCAAAAGCACTCATCACTTCTCCCGCATATATTATGTCCAAAACTAAATATCAAAAATCGGTGCTACCAACAATTCCCATTCGGTCACACCGAGTTCAAACCTTAGGCAGATCCTAAGCCAAACCCATGTCTCGGTACCACCAAGTTTCAAATTTGGTGCCACCGAAAATAGTGACCACCTTCCTGGTATCTCATTTTCAAGAATCGGACTTTCTGAGTTTTGGAAATCGGTACCACCGACAATTGGAAACTGCCTAGGTCCATCATATCGGTACCACCGAGATTTATATATCGGTTCCACCGAAAAGCCTAAAGTGGCCACATTTTGCACTAGTCGGTATGACCGAGTTCTTGGATCGGTCTCACTGAGTTGGGCAATACTGTTGTAACGGTTGGATTTTTGGAGATGCCTATATATACCCCTCCACCACCTCTCACTCGCAAGAGAAGCACTCAGAACACACTTACACTTGTCCCATCCATTTTTCTGAGAGAGAGCCACCTACTCGTGTGTTGAGATCAAGACCTTCCACTACAACCATATGAATCTTGATTTCTAGCCTCTCCAAGTTGCTTACCACCCAATCAATCTCTTCTACCCAAGACAAATATCTGAGAGAGTAATTGTGTGTTGAGGAGACTATCTTTTGAAGCACAAGTGCAAAGAGTTCATCATTGTTACCACATCTATTACCTTTTGGAGAGTGGTGCCACCTAGATTGGTTAGGTGATGCTTGGGAGCCTCCTTCTTCGTGTTGTGTAGTTGAACCAAGAAGTTTGTACGGGCAAGGAGATCGCCTACTTCGTGAAGATCTACCCATAGTGAGGATAGTCCTTCGTGAACGGAAGCCGTGATGGAATCGACGAGGTTGCTACTTCGTGGACGCTAACGGGTGGATCCCTTCGTGGACTCTCGCGACCGCTACCCTCCGTGGGTTGAAGTCTCCATCAGCATGGACGTACGATAGCACCACCTATCGGAACCACGGGAAAAATCTTCGTGTCATCTATTGCGTTTGATCTTCCTATCTCTACTCCTTCTTACATATGTTTGTCTTTACTTTCCGTTCCTATACTTGTTGACTAGCATGTGTAGGGTGCACTAGACTTGTTAGAATTGCTAAAATCTGCCAACCATTACAATTGGAAAAAGGCTAGGTTTTTAATTTGTCAAGTAGTCTATTGACCCCCTCTAGACGTCCCTTCTCAATCCCAAAGTACGTTAGGCTTGAAGTTCGAGGAAGACGACCACTAGACTTGCCGCAGCTCACGGGTAAACGTTGGGCAGCCTACCTGGTAAGGTAGGTACCTAGGGTACCCTGGCGCAGGCTCATCAATAGATGGTCTCGCATGGCCATTTGATTGCCGGCATGTCTTTCTCCGGTGCTTGATGGTTGTCGGGGTACGAAGATCTATGGGGCCAGCAAGGCCCCTTTCTTGGTTCGCGAGAGGGAACTCTGGCGCAAAGAGCATCACCGGACGCTGCACGCTCGAGGGTTTCGACAGGTTCGGGCCACCGGAGCGTAATACCCTACGTCCTGCGTGGTGTAGTTATTTGAGTTCACAGTATATGAGTGACGCAGCCCGGCAAGGTTGCTTCGGGAGCGTCGCTACGCGTGTAAAATGAACGAAGAGTCGACCTTTCTAAAGGTAGCCATGGACCTCCTTTTATAGTCCAAGGGGTTACCATAGAGGCTAAAATGGTCTTTGCACACAATAAACAATGTATATCTATCTGCCAAAACTGTTGGCAATTGTGGTAGTGGGAAATACCTAACTCTGACGGAGCACGACAGACGCATTAAATGTGCCATGAGGTGGCATGCTGGCGACATCTCCCGGCAAGGATTGCCTATCCTTCTGTGTCGTTCGTCTAGCTACCTCTTATTCTTTTGACGCACTGCGTGAGGGGTGCCATTAAAGCTCTGCTGTAACTCAGGTAAACAGCCACGCGTCCCGACCAATCTCACCTACCCGCCTATCCGCTCGACACCTGGCCGATGTAGACAATCAGCCCAGCGACGTGGAGCGACAGCTTGGCAGGCGAGGCCTTGGCGGGAGCGCTATCGTCCGAGCCCCCGGTAAGGAGGGTTTGCCGGTTCGCTGGAGCCCTTGTACGAACAGCTTGGCGTCAAGATCCATCCCGGCAGGGTCCTACCGGTCCGGAGGCCGCGGTCGTCTGGTGCACAAGTCGAGGTACTAATGGCCCCATTCATTAGTACACCGACAGGACCCACCGGGCCTGGGCCACACTTGTGTCCGTGATGCTTCTTGGGCTAGACCCAAAAATAGTGCACAGACACGAGCGACCGCAATTACCCGCGGTTCCGTTGGTTCTTTCCTCCCGCACCTTCCCACAATGTGCATTGAGTGCGGACTGCTGGGGAAGCGGGGCGAGAAGGCGTTGAAAATATATTCTTGAAAACCACGTCGCGTCGGCCCAAAGGGGCGCATCCCATATTGTGTATCCTAATACGGGGCTCGTTATTGGGGGGAGAGGGGCGGTCACCCAAACAATGCGCCTGGCATTGGGCGGTCAACCTCCGAATTGTCCAGTGTCGCATGGGTGTCCTGTCCTTTCCACTTTATCTCTCTCTCTCTCTTAATTACATCCCGTGGGACGCGTGTCACGCGCGAGGGCTTGTATTGACTGGGAAGGGTGGTCGCTGGCACTAGTCGTGTACCAGGGCGCGCTCGCCCCGGGTCGTGAAGAGCCAACCCCTCTTCTTCCCCTCTCCTATAAGTACGGAGGGGGGCGAGGCGGACGCTACTTATCCACGCCCTTCTCCTCTAGCATACTGTCCAGTGCCTTCCCCTTTCTTCCTCCGCCATCTTCTCAAGCACACACCATTTCTGCCATGGCGAGGGGCCGCGACCGTGCATGTGTGTCCGGCGCCGCGGCGAGGGGCGCCTCCTAGAGCCCAATGCGAACCGTGGTGACAGCTGCCGGGGTTGGCTCCAGCTCCTGCGGAAGGACGGCGTACATGGGCCATGGGAGGGCGGTGTCCTGGGGCCGCGGAAGGGTGGCTTCGTCCATCCGCGGCGGTCGTAGCGGTGCACCTCTTCGGCAGCCCTGTGCAGGGATCCATGCAGAGGAGGAGGTGCAGTAGTTCGTCGTGGCGATCCCCCAGCGCCAGTGGAGCTGGCTCCGCCTCCCTGACCCTTTTGTGCAGTCCATGGAGGGCAGCCGGCCTCAAGGCTTTTGGCTTCGGGCGGACGGCTGCTGCAACGGGCCTGCTTGGGTGGGTGTCGACCTCTCTGCCGGGAGCGCCATGTTCCTGACGCGGTGGTGGAAGTCATTCGCCCGTTCCCGTGGTCTGGGACCTGGGAATCTCCTCCACTTCAAGTTCGACGGCTCCGCCACCCTCTTCGTGAAGATCTTCGGGGTGTCCGGCGTCCGCCTGGAGTGCTGCGTGGAGAGCTCGAGCAGCAGCGACTACGACTCCTCCAGCGATAGCGATGCCGATGGCAGCACCTTCGACATCAAGCGGGAGGAGTCTGACGAGGAGCGCAGGGCGTCGTAGCTAGGGTTTAAAGATCCGGGAACGACGCTCCATCCATGAGAACTCGTTTCCGGATCAATTGCCACATCGTGGTGGTAGATCTCCTTCCGGAGGCCCACAGGGGCGTTAGAGGAAATCGTACTCCGACCTGACCCCGTCGCAGTCGCCGCCAAGCTTGGCGTTCTCCTTTTGTATTTAGATTGTACCCAATGTAACCCAGCGAGGAAATGAAGAGAATATATTGGGTATCTTTTAAAAGTTAAAGTTTCATTATGTGTCTACGAAAGTCCATTCCTCTTTACGCAATGAAACTGTGCTTGTGTGTTTTCCTGACTTTTGGCGCTTGACGGCGTGTACGTTTCTACCACGGGCACTTCTAGGGATGAACCCCGAGCACCCTCCGGTAGCATAACTCTCGGCAAGCCCACCCCACCGTCCTTGCCGCGGCTACCTGAGATGTTGGGCATGCTTCCAACACTCAAGTGCGCAACGATTTCGACAAGCGCCCTTAGCGTGCGGGTTTTCTTACACAAGTACCAGCTTATCGGAGATAAATGTTCGAGAATTCTGAAAATGTTTCCGCAACTTAGCTTCTTTTTGTTGCGTTCCTTGCCGGAAGGTGATCACTCCTGAATGCATCTCCAGGAGCCTGTACTGCGCATCTCTCCCCCGGGAAGACTTGCGCGTGGTGGCCCCTCTTCTCCTTCTTTGAGAAAAAGAAAGAAGAAAAAATAAAAGAGGCTAAGAACTTACGTGATTCACCAGTCGCCTTGTGCAATTGACAAGTGATCGCAACATCTTGCATAAGATCCATGATAAATATGTACTTTGACAAAGAGTTGCGAAATACTTAGCTTTATTAACTACACACAGGGTCATCACCTGGCTTTGTACAAAGGATTACATGCCTTGTCCGCATAACTTGCACAAAAGGGGTTGCCGGGCGGGCCTAGCAATCGCGCCTCATGGGTAGAACTTTTGAAGATGCTTGATATTCCATGAGTGTAGCACCGGGGTACCATCTTCGGTCTCCAGGCGGACTGCGCCAGGCCTGGTGACTCGTACCACCCGGTAAGGGCCTTCCCACTTCGGCGTCAACATGTTTGATCCCTTCACGGACTGAATCCGTCAAAGAACAAGGTCGCTGTCGGGGATATAACCCTGAGGTATAACCCCTCCTATTGGGCTGGTTCAATGTAATGGCGGCTCTGGAATTATATTCAAGATGGGTCGTGTCGTGAAGATAAAGCGAGCATGGCGGCTAGTAAGTAAGCCACCGGGCGGCCCAAGCACGTGGAGACGGCGACACAAGGCCCACAGGGTAGAAGACGCCAGAAGATTCCTTGCTTGAGAGGCAAGGCGTGTTAGAGATATGATAGGTTACGAGTTGTAATATGACTTGGACACTATTGTAAACCCTAGGGTCTCGACCTGTATAAAAACGCGAGCCCCTAGGACCGAGAGACTTAAGTTAGACACCCTCGAAGGCTATGTTAGCGATTCCGCACCCTTGTAATCGAGATCATCATCAATATAGACACAAAGCAGGATGTAGGCTATTACCTCCATCGGAGGGGCCGAACCTGGGAAACTTGCATCCCTTTCCCGTTTAACCCCTTTGAGTCGCAACTTAGCGGTGATGGCGTCACACCTAAGTCCTTGCACAAGGACATCTGCTGTGAAAAAACCACGACAGTTGGCACCCACCGTGGGGCCCTCGCCCGGTGGAGTTGAGTTCTCAAAGGGAGCCCTTCCAGGGATCGGGAGCTACGTGGCGGGATGCACGACCAAGAGCCGCCGCGGCAAGATCTACATCGATGATTCAGGCTAGGGCCCCGAGGCTGACTCAATTAAGTACGAGTACCGGGTCCCCTTCTGCAAGATCCACGTCTTCATCGGCCAGATCGACACGTCGGTGCCCGAGTCGGACGTCTGCACCAACATCGTCGAGCCGGCTCAGCGCGCCCAACCCGGCCGGCATCAACCCGGCTGGCATCATGAGACAAAGATCCTCGAGGAGGTTCATGAGTCGCCCCGTCAAGTCGCTGTCTACACAACCAGAACCGTGGCAGCCCAAGCCCCGTCCACGCTTGGAGCATCGGGTGGCTCAGGAGCTAAATCTCGTCACCACCACATCAACGGTGATGGACATTTTATTGGTCAAGGCAATCGGTAGCGTAGTGACCAAGATGTTTCCCAAAGTAATCCCAAGCAACTGCGGCCAGAACCATGTTTTCACCACTAGTACTTGCAAGCAAGACAGTAAGGTCAAGAGCAGAGCTGTCAACATGGCTGAGCCGGCAGTGCCCAGGTATCTCAACTGGTCTGAACACCCAATTACCTGGAGCAAGGAGGACCACCCCCCACCCGAGTTGACCACCCTGGTGGCTTAGCTTTGGTGGTGGCACCTCAAGTTGGCGGTTACACTTTGTCCAAGGTCCTTATGGATGGAGGCAGTAGCATAAACATCTTTTACTACAAAACTTTTCACCGGATGAACCTACCTGAGAGCAGGCTGCTTCCCTCAACAACGGTGTTTCACGGGATTGTTCCTGGAAAGTCGGCTTATCGATCGGGCGGATCAAGGTTGACGTTGCTTTCGGCGATGAGTACAATTTCAAATGTGAGCCTCTGATGTTTGAGGTTGTCAAGATAAAGAGCCCTTATCACGCCCTCTTTAGGCGACCGGCTTATGCTCATTTCATGGCCCGGCCTTGTTATATCTATCTCAAGCTCAAGATGCCTAGACCGAAAGGCACGATTACCGTGGACAGAAGCCAGAAGATAGCTCAGGAGTGCAAGGAAGGAGATTCGGCCTACGCCGAGTCTGCTTGCGCGGCTGAAGAGTTGAAGTTCTATACAGCCAACGTTGACCTGGCTGATATGAGCCCCCTCAAGAAGCCCAATACTGAGTCAGAACCCTCACTCAAGTTTCAGCCGGCTGAAGATACCAAGAAGATCGATTTCATGCCAGGCGATTCGTCCAAGTAGTTCACTATTGGGACAGCTTGGATCCCAAATAGTAAAGCGCGCTCATCGATTTCATCAGTGAGAATCGGGACATCTTTGCATGGAAACATTCTGACATGCCTGGAGTCCCGAGAGAACTTGCTGAGCACCACCTTAATGTGGATCTGAAGATGAAACCAGTACGTCAATACCTTCGTCGCTTCAACGAGGAGAGACGCAAGGCCATCGTGGAAGAGGTAGCCCAGCTCCTAGATACTGGGTTTATCATTGAAGTTTTCCATAATGAATGGTTGGCTAACCCGGTGCTTGTTATGAAAAAGAACGACACTTGGCGCATGTGTGTTGACTACACGGATCTCAACAAAGCATGTCCGAAGGATCCTTTTGCTCTCCCACGTATCGATCAGATCATTGACTCTACGGTGGGTTGTTAGCGTTTGTGCTTCCTATATGCATACTCAGGCTGTCACCAGATCAAGATGGCTATTGAGGATCAAGAGAAGGCGGCTTTCATCACTCCTTTTGGTGCCTTCTTCTATGTTTCTATGCCTTTCGGGCTTAAGAGTGCAGGGGTGACTTACCAACGCTACGTCCATAATTGCCTTCAACCACAACGTTCATGCTTATGTCGATGACATCGTGGTGAAATCTCAGAAGAAGGAAACACTCTTGGATGATATCAAGGAAATGTTTGATAACGTTCGAGTGTACCAGATGAAAATTAGCCCAGCCAAGTGCGTTTTTGGTGTTCCTAGAGGCAAGCTATTGGGGTTTCTAGTTTCCGAGAGAGGTATCGAAGCTAACCCGGACAAGGTCAAGGCGGTGACTTCGCTGGCTGAGCCGGCAAATATAAACCAAGTTCAACGCCTGGCGGATCGCATCACAGCTTTAAGCCAATTCATAAGCCGCCTGGGAGAAAAAGATATTTCTTTTTATCAATTGCTGAAGAAGACAGGTGATTTTAAGTGGACTGACGCCGCTAATGAAGCTTTTGAAGCGCTCAAGCAACAGCTTGTTAACCCGCCCATCTTAGCCACCCCTGCCGACAAAGAGCCAATGCTCTTGTACATTGCTGCCAATTCCAAGGTGGTGATGTGGCAGTTGTTGTCGAGCGGAAAGAGGAAGGGAAGGAATATCCAGTCCAGCGACCTGTTTACTTCGTCAGTGAAGTTTTAACTTTGTCCAAGCAGCGGTACCCGCATTGGCAAAAGTTAGTCTTCGGAATTTTTATGGCAAGCCGGAATCTTAAGCATTATTTCTAGGAGCATCCAATCACTGTGGTCAGTTTGGCACCCCTTGGTGATATCATACAAAACCGGGAGGCCACTAGACGGATTGCTAAGTGGGCTATTGAACTTGGTGATCACCATCTAAAGTATGTGCCCCGAACCGCCATCAAGTCCCAAGTGCTGGTAGATTTCATCAATGATTGGACATAGTTGCAGATTCCAGAAGATAAGCAAGATAACACGTACTGGACTATACACTTTGATGGATCTAGACAGTTGGAGGGCTTGGGGGCTGGATTTATATTGTCTTCCCCATGAGGTGATAAATTTTGTTACGTTCTACAACTCATGTTCCCTTGTGCTAACAATGCTGCTGAATACGAGGCCCTCCTACACGTACTCAGAATTGCTATAGAGATGAATCTGAGCCGGGCAAGTGTTTGGGCGACCCAGATTTGGTAGCTCAGCAAGTTTCTGGGACTTGGGATTCTAAGGACCCACTGATGGCGGCTTACCGGCTGGCGGTCTCTGATGTGGCGGGTCATTTTCAAGGTTATCAAGTTGATCATATAGATCACCGGCTTAACGAGGCGACCGACGCCCTGTCAGGACTCGGCTCACAGAGGAAGCTGGTTCCCCCCAATGTGTTTTTAGATGTCCTTCATAATCCTTCGAACAAGTTGCCATCTGAGGAGGACATAGCTATTCTTGACCCGGAGGCACTCTTGGTGGCGGCTCTCCACGCTACTCCTGACTGGACTGTGCCATATCTGGCTTATCTGACTCGAGGCGAGCTCCTAGCTGAGGAAATCATCGCTCGATAGATAATTCGGCGGTCCAAATCAATGACTATCGTCAATGGCGAGTTACATCGCTGAAGCAGCACTGGCGTGTTTCAACGCTGTGTTTCCCCTGAGGAAGGCCAGGAGATTCTTAATGAAATCCATGCTGGCGACTGTGGGCACCATGCATGCTCACGATCCCTGGTGGCAAAAGCTTTCCGACACGGGTTTTATTGGCTGACGGCTCACGCAGATGCAGAAGAAATTTTGCGCAAGTGCGATGGGTGTGAAAAGTTTGGTCGACAGGCTCATGTGCCGGCTCAGGAGTTGTGTATGATCCCAATTACTTGGCCGTTTGCGGTTCGGGGGCTTGACATGGTTGGCTCGTTCAAGCCGTCTTCTGACAAGAAGACCCACCTCTTGGTGGCGGTTAATAAATTCACCAAGTGGGTGTAAGCAGAGCCAGTTAGTAGTTGCGATGTAGAGACTGCGGTCAAGTTTTTGAAAAAGTTGATTTTCCATTTTGGCTACCCTCACATCATTATCACTGATAATGGTACCAATTTGTTCAAGGGAGCCATGGAATAGTTTTCTCAACGAGAGCACATTCGGCTTGACCTGGCAGCAGTTGCACATCCACAGTCCAATGGACAAGTCGAACGAGCTAATCAAAAGATCCCCAGAGGGATCAAACCCCGGCTTATGGTGCCACTTGAGCGTACTCTGGGTTGTTGTGTTGAAGAACTCTCTGCAGTACTTTGGAGTATCCGTACCACTCCAAATAGATCCACTGGATACACAACTTTCTTCCTGGTTTATGGAGCCGAGGCGGTTCTACCAAGTAATATTTACCATGACTCGCCTCGAGTGACTGCCTACGTCAAGGCGGACAATGAGCTAGCACGTCAAGACTCCCTAAATGCCCTGGAAGAAGAACATGGCTTAGCAGCAGCCAGATCTGCTATATATCAGCAAGACCTACATCGCTATCACAGCCGTAGAGTCCGAAGCCGTACTTTTCAAGAAGGCGACTTAGTGCTACGTCTGATTCAAGATCAGACAAGGATGCAGAAACTTTCCCCACCTTGGGAGGGTCCTTTCGTCATCAACAGAAACCTCAATAACAGTTCATATTATCTTGTGGACTTACGAGAAGGATCATACACTTCTAAGGAGGAAACAACCTGGCCCTGGAACATTGCTCACCTGCGGCCTTATTATACTTAAAGAGCCACTGACTCCCTTTTGTAATCGCCCCCCCGTGCAAATTCTATACATACTTCTTTATGTTCAAATATAATAAAGCCGGCACCCTCGAAACTCGGGGTCTCTATCGTTTCAGCCTACAAATTGAGCATGAGTCTTTATTGTTTCCAACATAGGTCACTTGGGGGCTTCCAACTCATCGAGTTTAGCTTCCTCACCCTCTTGACCCGGCAAAAATGCCACAACATATGGTTAAACCTGCCTGTATGCTTGATGCAACTCCGATCAGGTGACCCCGTGTACTCTTATAAGTCAATCCTTTATGGACCCTGAACTTCTCAAGGTTAAAACACCGGCTTGAGTCACGTGAGAGCCGGCATACAGAAAGCTAGGATAAACCATGGGTAATCATACCCGCTTCACTGAAGCAAGACTTGAGCCTCAAAAGCCAGTCTCTTTTTGCCGAGTCTCATTGAGCCGACTTATTAAACAATACTTTATATAAATAAATTTATTATTATCACATTATGAATTTTCAGGAACAACATTGTCCCTATTACCGGCTCATATATGAGCGTCCGGGTTAACAAACTACGGTCCTATTATGACCAGGTTTAAATCGCCTATTCTCAATATCATTGCGGAAAGGTTCAACAAAGGTTTGGGCCTCGAAAGTCAAGTTCTTTTGCCGGCTTGTTTTTGACTTATTCTTTCTATTTCAATCAAGCGACTCATTGAGCACAACAATAGAGATATTCAAAGATAAGCAAAAGAGCAGCATAAATCCTATCTCAGCAAACAGCTCGAAAGATTGGAGTTCTACACCAACAAAGGTGCACACGTGCACGATGGCACGACCAAGCATTTCAAAGAAGTTTTAAGACTACCCCTATTACATGCCCATAAAGGACCCACATAGTACTCAAGTTTTCCCCAAACACTTGGGGGGCTAGCTCAGTTCGGCGCCTCACTTATCTTCGGAGAGGCCTTCATGCCTTCGCCTCATAAGCCGCCTCTGGGTCTGAATCCACCGGCTCATCATCCTCGTCAACCTGTTGGCCCTTTTGTTGCCATCGAATTGAGTTCAACGATTCAAAATTGAACGTTCCCTCAACAAGAGATGATGCATCAACATCAGGAGCAAAAGGTCTCTTACGTCGAGGAGGCACCAACTCAGACGGCTCATCTTTTGGCACATTGATACACTCATTATCATTGGAGTACGCAGGATGGTACTTCGAGAGGTCAATCTCTTTAGTTATAAGAGTCGCCAGTGGCCGAGTCTCTGTGACATACTTAGCGTAGTCTGAATGAGTAAACATGGCGCCATTGTGTTTGAACTCAGGAAAGCCGCCTTTTAAGAGCTCCACATCGAGTTCAGGTAAATATGCCTTCGCTCGAGCAAGAACCATATTTGCTCCTCCCCGAGCCACCGCTCTCCGGGTCTCGGTGACCCATTGTGGCATGGTGGAGAGCTGTTTCAACATGTCCTTGATGCTTCTTGGCAGGTGTTTTAAATTCTTCACGGCCATAATGGAGTAAACAGATCCTGTGAACAGTTGCTCTACATATGTGAAAATGGCCTTCAACTTCACAATAGGTAGCTCTACAAGATTATGGTATTTCCGCCCTGCAAATAGAGCAAAAGAGATACAATGAGCCGCCGTACAATCGTAAGCCGATAAATTACAAAAAAGAGACAGAACAGATACCGAAGATTGCCGTCAACATCTCGTTTATCTGTTTTACAAGAGTGGCTTATTTCTCCTTTAATGGATCGAGTTTCTTTTCAGCCTTTTCAGCACGTTTTAAAAGGGTGGCCTTTTCCGCCTCAAACAGCTTTACAGCTTATTCAAGGCATTCATTAGCCTGTCGTGCAGAATCCTCAAAATGAGCCGCCATGAGCTCAGCATCAGCTTTCAACTTTCTCTCTTCTTTGAGCCATTTCTGTAGTTTCACAGCAACCGACTCAGCATCCTCAACATACTCATGACAGATATACAAGAAGTTTCAGCAAATATTTCTACAACAGCTTCAAGCCGCCATATGATGGATTACTTCTGTTATATATTATCAAAGTCCCAAGCAGATTGCAAGCAATATCCTTGACACTTGTGGGCTAATGCATGCCCGTTTTTCTTAAAAATGCTAGCATGGAAAGACCCGACTCATCTCAAGAAGATGAGTCGGCCCTTGGGGGCTACAGGTCGATTTCCTAAAGCTTATTAAACAAAGACCCGACTCATCTCATGAAGATGAGTCAGCCCTTGGGGGCTACATGATTTTAACTTTTCAAATTGTTGGGTTTCTTATAAAAGAAGACCCGGCCTACTCAATAAGATAAGCTGGCCCTTGGGGGCTGGATTATGTTTCTCTCTATTACAAAATACTGGTTCGCTGTAATCACAATGACTCGGTCCTTGGGGGCTACAGCTAAAGATCATATTTATTTTTATGAAAACAGCTTACCATAATAAGATGGTCCTTGGAGGCTAATGACAGTATAAAGATAGTGGTAAAAAAAGAAGCTTACCTCATACTTCTCCTTCATAGCATTTGTCATGCTGATTTCAATTTCCCGGCTCTCAGACAGCCGGGTCAAGTATTACTAGTGTAAATCTTCAGTACCAAGTGCAGACAACTCTGGACCAGTTTGGCTTTCCCTTTGTTCAAGTCAACCGACTCATCCTTAGCCACAATTTCAGCCAAGGAGGTGGAAACAATTGGAACATGGAAACCCTCCTTAACAATAATAACATCTCGAAGACTTGTTTCTGCCGTCGCCATAGCATCATCCAAGTGAATGGCCGGGCTAGAAGGACGAATCGGACTTGGTAGACGGGCAGATGGGTCATCCGATGTGTCGTGGGCCTTAGGTGGTATATCCATAAAGACCGGCTCATCCGGCCTGGGCGTCTCAACATCGATTGCCGCCTTAGCCCTCACGCCTGTTTCCTTCTCTACCAAGGGGTCAGTTCATGTGGTTGTTTTCACCAGTTGGGGGTCTGAAATGTTTTGGTTTGCAGTACCAGAAGATGACCCGCCAGCCGGCTTTGACGAATTAGCCTTGGCCCTATGATTGCAAAAATAAAATATTATGTTAAGGAAAATATAGCTCAAGGTTTAAAATGACATAAGTCAACATTACAAGTTCAGAAGCTTACCCCTTGTTGACATTGAAAATGGGAAGCCGCGTTGCACTTGAGTCGCCCGAAGATGGAGGGGAAGCCTGATAAAGTGAATTCGAAGGACTAAGAGGTTGTTTAAACAAACTGGCTCTAGGTTGAGAATTGGTTGGACTATGAGCAACCTCGAGACGTGGTTTGCGAGCCGGTGGTGCATGAGACAAACCAGGGTCTAAGTTGCCCGAACCACTCCGGGTCTTGCGTTTTGATGAGCCGGCAAATTGTGCTTTCTTCAAAAGAAAATCGGGAGCCAAGTGAGCATCTGGGTGTGTCAACTAAACCTTCTGGACAGTTTGTCTTGGCTTTCTGGGAACAAACGTTTCTAAAGAACTGGAGGAGATTGGAGTTACCTCAATTTCGCCGACTTGGCTAGATTCCGAGTCACCCTGATAAGAAGGCGCGTCAGCAAGCTTAATAAACAGGCGGCCAAGAGAATCAAGTTCTACCTCGGATTCCTCCCCCAAGGATGACACAGGGGTCGGGTCATCTTTTTTACCCGACGAGGGGACGGGGGCTTGAGGTGTGACCTTCCAGAAAATAGAGTTCTCCTGCCGAATATATAGCATATTGTAAGGAACGACGGATCAAAGTAAATTGATAAAAGACAGCAAAAATGACCAATACTGGAGGTGGCGAGTTGAGCAGATAGAACGGACCCAAGCCGGTAACACAGCACTGTTCCCTTGAGTCGGAAAAAAACCTCTTTGTTTCTTTGTTAAGGGCGTCATCAGTCAGACCCTCACGAGAGAAGCGCTGAGGATCAGATGAGGCGCTTGAGTAATCACACATCAAGCTTTCCCTTACACTGACATGTTGGATTCAACACTTTAACCAACAACGAATCAAATCAATCCCGGTTAAGCCATGTGTGGTCAGAGCTCTCAATTTTGTATGAATAGGTGCAAATGGATCCCTCTCTTCATCTATTGGCCAACACGGAAATTCCACGTTGCTGCTGAGCTTTTCCAGTCTGAAACCCGGCAGTGAATTTTCTCCCTCTGGTGCAGTATTTTTGCAATAAAACCAGGTCTTGTTCCCTCCTTTCAGATGACTCGCCAGCTTTGATTCAGGAAAGGCACTGTTCTTCCTCTTCTGAATGGAAACTCCACCAAGTTCACAGGCAGTACCATTCTTCACCTCAGTCTGACGGTTGAGATAAAAAAATTCCCTCAAAAGGGTTACAGACGGCTCAACCTAGAGATATACCTCACATAACACTTGGAATTGACAAATATTGGTCATGGAATTCGGACCAATGTCTTGAGGCCTGGGTTTGAAGAGTGCAAAAGGTCTCTGAAGAACTTTGAGTCGGGAGGACGGAAACATCTACGCAGATGATCAGTAAAAACAACAACTTCTCCTTACCGCGGCTATGGGTACGGCTCTTCTTTGGGAGCCCTCCACTCTATGACTTTTCCAGCCGGCAAGAAACCTTAGCCCACAAGGTTATCTAATGTAAGCTTGGATTCTTTGGTCTTGGCCCAGTTACAGACTTTGGAGTTCTTAGGAGCCATGGCGGGTTATAGAGCAACTACAAGAGCGACAAGAAAAATGAGCCGGTGCGAATTATAAGTCGCCTATAATAATTTACTATTTTAAGCCGGCAAAATGAAGGGAGGTCAAAGGCATATCTCCACAAAACTTAGCAGGAGGATTGGCTCACAAACAGATTTCTTTGAAGACTTTCTTTCGGATGGATCTAACTAAATGAGGAAAAACAATGAAATATGCGTTCTAGCTGACGGAAAGACCAAAACTATAGCGTTCAATGGATACCCTTGGTGGCTCATTTTAGATCTACTTATGAGGAAAACAAGGCGGAGACCATACTAAAGCTATGCAATACTAAGGAATATCGAGTGCGTGGATCTACAAACTACATATCAGACGAACGCGACAAACATGGTATGAACACTGGATGAATCAAACCCTAATGAGAGGGGTTCGTACCAGATCTTGTTGCAATGAAAATGGAGATGGCCATACTCGCTCCGGCGATTGCGAGAAGACTTGGGGATGTTGACGACAAAGCTGAAGACCCCGATGATGCCTTCGAAGCTCCGGTGGTGTTCGGCCGAAGAAGGAGCGAGAGGAAGAAGATGACGAGAAAGTTATCACAGAGGCTCAGTGGACTTATTTACAAGGAGGGAAAACGGAACGGTGCTGTGAAAGGCGAAACAACTGCGGTAAATTTGTCGCTAGAAGTGCTCCTCGATTTTCGCATCGGCCTGGATTTGGTGCAGTTTTCAAAACATTCGTTATGATGACTCTGATGGGCAACGGTCAGCAAGGATGACGTCACTGATAGACAGACGCTGGAAAAATAACAAGTCTGGAAGTATTGCAAGCCGGCACTTCGGGATCCATGAAGAACACAGATGCAAGCAGATGATAAGCTGCCAAGAGAAGGCAAAGGAACAAGACATGAACGAATTCAAATCAATTTGGGGCCTAATGTCGGGGATATAACCCCGCGATATAACCCGTTCTATTGGGCTGGGTCAATGTAATGGCGGCTTTGGAATTATATTCAAGATGGGCCGTGTCGTGAAGATAAAGCGAACAAGGCGGTTACTAAGTAAGCCGCCGGGCGGCCCAAGCGCGTGGAGACGGCGACTCAAGGCCCACAGGGTAGAAGACGCCAGAAGATTCCTTGCTTGAGAGGCAAGGCGTGTTAGAGACATGATAGGTTACGAATTGTAATATGACTCAGACTCTGTTGTAAACCCTAGGGTCTTGACTTGTACATAAGGGCGAACCCCTAGGACCGAATGACTTAAGTTAGAAACCTTCGAAGGCTAGGTTAGCGATTCCGCACCCCTGTAATCGAGATCATCATCAATATAGACACAAAGCAGGATGTAGGCTATTACCTCCATCGATGGGGCCGAACTTGGGTAAACTCGCCTCCTGTTCCCGTTTAACCCCTTTGAGTCGCCACCTAGCGGCGATGGCCTCACACCTAAGTCCTTGCAAGAGGACATCTGCCGTGACAAAACCATGATAGTCGCCTTCCTCAACAATCCTGGCGTGCACCTTGTGGCTATGGTAACGGTGCAAGGCCTGCTGGTACCGAGCGGCATGCAGTGCGGCATGAAGATGATCTTCCTCGAGGAGCGTGGCATCGTCATGCGTAACCACTCTTGCTGGTCCTTGTCAAAGGACTGCACTCTAGTGACCCGTACGTGAGTTCCGTGGGGAGCACTACTTCTGCACCATAGAATAGGGAGAAGGGCGTCTCGCCGGTGGCTCGATTTGACGCCGTTCTGATCGACCTAAGAACTACCGGCAGCTCATCAATCCAATGCCTTCCGTGCTTGTGCAGCTTGTCAAAAGTTCTCGTCTTGAGGCCCCGCAACACTTCAGCATTTGCCCTCTCCACTTGCGCGTTGTTGCTAGGGTGGGCAACTGAGGCGAAACAGATCTTGGTGCCAATATCTTGACAGTATTGCGTGAAGATGCTGCTGGTGAATTGCATGCCGTTATCGGTGATGATCCTGTTCGGGACACTGAAGCGACAAACAATCCCTCTGAGAAACTTGATTGCTGCTTGTGCCGTTACCTTCCTCACCGGATCCACCTCGGTCCACTTCGTGAACTTATCGATGGCTACGAACAAGAAATTGAAGCCCCCGGTAGCACGGGAGAGAGGGCCGACGATGTTCAGCCCCTAGACTGAGAATGGCGAGGAGAGCGTCATGGTTTGAAGGGCTTGTGTTGGTTGATGTATCTGCTTGGCGTGATACTGGCAAGCTTCACATGTTGTTACCACCGCTAAGGCATCTTGAAGGGCTGTGGACCAGTAGAATCCTTGCCAGAATGCCTTCCCGACAAGGACTCGCGATCCTACATAGGAGCCACAAATCCCCTCGTGTATCTTTGCCAATAGCTGCTGTCCTTCTTCCCGAGGATTGCATTTCAATTTCACGCCGTTTGGTCTTCTCTTGTACAAGATGTTATCCACGAATTGGTACGTGACCGTCGGGCTACTCTTTCAGCTTCTTCCTATTCCTCGGGAAGATCTCCTGTCTGGAGGTATTGGACAATCTGCTGCGGGGCCCTAGCTTCTACGGCAAATACCATCGGATCTGCCGGAGCTTGGGGTCCTCCGGCAAGCGGGGTGTCGTTCCCGGCAACCTTATTGGCGGCCACTTGTGGCTCTGCCGGAAAGTAGTCGCCAAAATTCTCTTCTTGTTCTGCCTCGCTGACAGGGTGACTGAAGCTTGGGTCAATCGAAGTACAGAAGTGCCCGGTTCCACATGCAACTTCTGCGCAGTTCTCTTTGACAGGTCGTCGGCAATGTTATTCTTGGCACGAGGGACGTGCTCCATTTGCAACCCGTCAAAGCACTCCTCCAATCTCCGCACTTCGTTGATGTATGCCTCCATCAGGGGACTCTGGCAGTCTTGATTCACTTGACGCACAACAAGCTGGGAATCCCCCCGGATTATCAATTCCTGATGCCAAGATCAGATGCTATCCGTAGTTCGCCAAGCAACCTATCGTGGGACAATAGAAAGGGGTAGTGTAAAGGAGCATGATCTATCGAGATGCAAATGGGTGACATGGTGATTTTAGCGAGTTCGGGCCTCTCGCGGTGGAGATAACAACCCTACGTCTCGTGCTCCGGAGAGGCTTTGCTTATCTGTCATGAACACGGAGTTACATGGTGTATTTGAGAGGGAGATGGGAGAACGGATCTCCATGCCTGAGCTAAGTCCTATGACTAATGGCGAGAGAGCCAAGGGAGAAGAATGAGCCCGTGCCGAGCTATGTGGTGGGGGTGGCTTATATAGAGTGTGCCACCCCCGCACCTCTTATGTTTCAAGGTGGGGCATTGATGCCATAACGTCAGCCCACTACGAAACCTCCACTATGAGGATGAAGCTTCGACTGCCTTGTGGGTTGCTGGTCATCGCATATCCGAGTGAGTCTGGATGGCAGAGTGATTGACTGCCATCCGAGTGGATGGAGTGTACCTGTCCGAGTGGATAGTATGTATGTACTTATCTGGACCCACCTGATGTGTGGACCCCATGCTATTATGATATTTCGACCCTTCGTGGGCCTACCCATTATGTGTATCCCCAACAGTAGCCCCTGAGACTCTGACTGATTGCTGGTAGTCGGTTGGAGTCTGTAGAGTTTGCTGAACTTGAATGTTGTTGCCGGACCTGACCGAGCAGAATGTTTCTTTTTTGTATTTCTCTTCCAGTGGGGCCACGCTGAGTGCACCCACTGGATGTTGTCCCCGAGCCTCTGTCGGACTAGATGAGTCTAGCAGAGGGTTTAAGTCTTCTAGTGTGGAACTGAGTCAGTCACGTAAATCTTCGTGTGCTCGGCATGCTGAATGCTTGTTGAGTCTGCCTCATATGATTTCTGGATCAAGGCTGAGTCCCCAAGTGTATTTTCTGAATTAGGCGATTGCTGGACCACAGCTAAGCCCCCGAGTGTGGATGATGTCCTCACTCGGATTAGTTTTTAACTTAGGCGATACGGGGTCGCAGCTAAGCCCCCGAGTGTGGATGATGTCCTCACTCAGAGTAGTTTTTAACTTAGGCGATTACGGGGTCGCGGCTAAGCCCCTGAGTGTGGATAATGTCCTCACCAAGAGTGGTTTTAAACTTAGGCGATATGGGGTCGCAGCTAAACCCCAGAGTGTGGAGGATGTCCGCACTCGGAGTGGTTTTTAATTTAGGCGAGACGGGGTCGCAGCTAAGCCCTCGAGTGTGGATGATGTCCTCACTCGTATTAGTTTTTAACTTAGGTGATACCGGGTCGCAGCTAAGTTCCCGAGTGTGGATGATGATCTCACTCATATTAGTTTTTAACTTAGGCGATACGGGTCGCAGCTAAGTCCTCGAGTGTGGGTGATGTCCTCAGTCGGATTAGTTTTTAACTTAGGCGACAAGGGGTCACAGCTAAGCCCCCGAATGCGGATGATGTCCTCACTCGGATTAGTTTTTAACTTAGGCGATACGGGGTCGCAGCTAAGTCCCCGAGTGCGGATGACGTCCTCACTCGGGTTAGATTTTAACTTAGGTGATACGGGGTCGCAGCTAAGTCCCCGAGTGCGGATGATGTCCTAACTCGGGTTAGATTTTAACTTAGGCGATACGGGGTCGCAGCTAAGTCCCCGAGTGTGGATGATGTCCTCACTGGGATTAGATTTTAACTTAGGCGAAGCCAGGTTCGCAACTAAGTCCCGGAGTGTGGAGGATGTCCGCACTCAGAGTAGTTTTTAACTTAGGCGAAGTCAGGTTCGCAGCTAAGGCCCCGAGTGTGGAGTATGTCCGCACTCAGAGTAGTTTTTAACTTAGGCGAAGTCAGGTTCGCAGCTAAGTCGTTCACCCGCTGGGGGTTGTAGTTTAGATATGTTTAGCTGAGCGATGGCGCGCGGGGAGGCCGAGTGATGAAGACGTGCCACACGGAGTGGCGATGCACGGGGCATCCGAGTGAGGTAGAGGCGTCCGGCTGAGTGGCGACGCGCGGGGCAGCCAAGTGATGTAGACGTGCCACATGGAGTGGCTATGCGCGGGGCATCTGAGTGAGGTAGACGGGTACGGCTGAGTGGCGACGCGCGGGGCAGCCAAGTGATGTAGACGTGCCACACAGAGTGGCGATGCGTAGGGCATCCGAATGAGGTAGACGAGCCCGGCTGAGTGGCCACACGCGGGGCGGCCAAGTGATGTATGTCGAGGAGGCGTCCGACCATGTGATGACGCGCGGGGCGGCCGAGTCCGGCACGTCGTCGAGGGGGCGTCCGAACACGTGATGGCGCACGGGGCGACCAAGTCCAGCACGTCGTCGAGGGGGCGTCCGAACATGTGACGGCACGCGGGGAGACCGAGTCGACCATGTCGTCGCGGAGACGTCCGAACAAGTGACGGCGTGTGGGACGGCCGAGTCCAGCATGTCGTCGAGGAGGTGTCCGAACAAGTGGAAACACACGAATGATCGTCGCGGCGACTGAGCCTGAGTAGCGACGAAGATGGTGCACAGATGGGTCGAGTGATCGCGTATCCTGTGTATGAAAAATAGCACAAGCCAACATAAAAATTTATCAAAGTAATTTGATCTTTGCTGAAATAATTTGTGTAAATAACACCATAGACATCCGCTGGGTGTGCCAGGTGATTGTTGGTTCGGAACCAGCAAGAGTCTAAAAGAGTGAAAGATCCGACTGTACTTGTGGAAGTGTAGGATCCGACTGAACTCGTTTGAGTACTGGACCCAAAAGAAGCGGAAGTGAAGTGTTCCGACATAAAAATAAACAACCGAGCGCAGAGGTACACTCGGTGACGTGGCCTCCGAGTGAACGTCATGTGCGACTTACTTGACACTCGGTTATGCGGAAATAACTATTTAATTGAATGTAGTGTGTGAAGACTGACTTAGCTGTCTGACGGCGTAGGAATGGCCGAGTGGCGAAGAAGTGTCTCACCGAGTGGCGACGCATGGGGTGGCTGGGGGATGAAGTCGCGTCTAGCAGAGTGGCGACACACGGGGCGGCCAGGTGATGAAGGTGTGTCTCACCGAGTGGCGACGCGGTGGGTGGCCGAGTGATGAAGACGCGTTCAGCGGTGTGGCGATGCATGGGGCAGCCAGGTGATGTAGTCGTGCCGCACGGAGTGGCGATGCGCGGGGCATCCAAGTGAGGTAGATGCGCCTCACCGAGTAGCGATGCGCGGAGCGGCCAGATGATGAAGATGGACTTCACGAGTGGCGACGCGCGGAGCGGGCGGGTGACGAAGATGTGTCTCACCGAGTGGCAACGCGCGGGGCGGCCGGGTGATGAAGTTGCGTCCAGCAGAGTGGCGACGTGCGGGGCGGAGAGGTGATGTAGTCATACCGCACGGAGTGCCGATGCGCGGGGCATCCGAGTGAGGTAGATGCGCCTCACCGAGTGGCGACGCGCGGAGCGGCCAGGTGATGAAGATGCGCCTCACGAGTGGGGACGCGCGGAGCGGCCGGGTGACGAAGATGTGTCTCACCGAGTGGCGACGCGTGGGGCGGTCGGGTGATGAAGTCGCGTCCAGCAGAGTGGCGACACGCGGGGAGGCCAGGTGGTGTAGTCATGCCGCATGGAGTGGCGATGCGCTGGGCATCCGAGTGAGGTAGATGCGCCTCACCGAGTGGCGACGCGTGGAGCAGCCAGGTGATGAAGATGCGCCTCACGAGTGGCGACGCGTGGAGCGGCCGGGTTATGAAGATGCGCCTCATGAGTGGCGACGTGCGGAGTGCCCGGGTGACAAAGATGTGTCTCACCGAGTGGCGACGCATGGGGAGGCCGGGTGATGAAGTTGCGTCCAGCAGAGTGGCGACGCGTGGGGTGGACAGGTGATGAAGGTGTGTCTCACCGAGTGATGACGCGGTGGGTGGCCGAGTGATGAAGACGCGTTCAGCAGTGTGGCGACGCATGGGACAGCCAGGTGATGTAGTCGTGCTGCACAGAGTGGCGATGTGTGGGGCATTCGAGTGATGTTGATGCGCCTCACCGAATGACGACGCGCGGAGCAGCCAGGTGATGAAGAAGCGCCTCACGAATGGCGATGCGCGGGGCGTCCTAGTGATGGAGACGTGCCTTGCGAAGCGTCCGAATGATCCTGCATATTAGTTGTCCAATGCAAAATTTCATCCGAATGAAACTGCGTGTTTCCCTCGGTCCGTGTTTACCTCTGACTTAGCAGGTCAAGTGAATTCGGACGTGTCCAAGTAAACGAGGCGTGACCGAGTGTAGCATCTGCCTAATTGTAGACTTGTGCCTGTCCGAGTGTACCAGAGTACTGGCTCGGAGCAGCGGAGCAGCTGAGCCGGCATAAAATCAACGCAGGTTGTGCGTATGCCCTGGAGGTTGGCGCAAGTCACTGCGGAGAAAGAGGATCCACGCTTCATGTTTTGGATGTAACGAGCGCTGGAGACCCTCATCAAATGGCCGGCTAATTAATGAGATAGCCAATTAATCCGGCATTGAAGACCACCACATCCTTCCGTTTCCTGTGCTTGAATGCATTTGCGTGCATGCACTTAATCCAGGAGGAGGTGGCTCACTACAGCATCTGTCGTGGGAGGAGACCGTTTCGGTGGTCATCCAACCGGGCAGCCGAGGTCGATGGATGGAGACGCTGTGCATGGCTGGCCTCTACAACGCGCCAGGTCCGCACCACCCCAGCAGACGCCACTGCCGAACTGAGGCAGCGAGGCATGGCTTCCACAGCGGCACCGGCGCCGCCAGCCTCTGCTGGTGCCGTCGTCGAGCCGCCGGTGTGCTGCGCTGGGCAGCCGATGGAGGATGGGACGACCACTGCCCACACTGTGTCGAGCAGTCAACAGGGAGGTAGCGGCCGCCGCGTGTCCGCGTCGGAGCGCCGCGTTAAGGAATCGATGGTGGAGGGAGATCTCGGAGGGTTGAGCCGCCGGGCGTCCGCGCTGCCGTCGTGCAGCTGAGGCTTCACCGCTCCGGAGACCGGTCCGTTTCGGCTGACGCTGCTAGAGCGGACCGCGCTGAGCTGCCGTGGAGTCATCGTCGGCGTGAGGTGACTAGCTATCTGAACCGGCGTTTGTAGCTCTTTTGATTCTTGTACATGCTTGAATCAATCGGCATGAGTGCACGAACGTGTGGACATGCAAAAGAAACAAACACCAATTAGCAGATCATCGATTGATCATTAGATCATAAGAGGATAGCATTCAGAAGAAAGAAAACTCCCGATCCATCCGTTTGTGACCCGTCGGGTTAAGATGTATCTTTTGCCCTTCTTTTGCTGATGCTTCAGTTACGCGAACGTGGAGACGAACAGTATGAACTGCATGAACAGGAAATTGAACATAGATGAATGAAATAACCATCTGCATCATGGCTCGATAGACGCCACGCCCCAAGGTGGGCGCCAACTGTCGTGGGACAATAGAAAGGAGTAGTGTAAAGGAGCATGATCTATCAAGATGCAAATGGGTGACACGGTGAGTTTAGCGAGTTCGGGCCTCTCGCGGTGGAGATAACAACCCTACGTCTCGTGCTCCGGAGAGGCTTTGCTTATCTGTCATGAACACGGAGTTACATGGTGTATTTGAGAGGGAGATGGGAGAACGGATCTCCATGCCTGAGCTAAGCCTAGAGACTAATGGAGAGAGAGCCAAGGGAGAAGAATGAGCCCGTGCCGAGCTATGTGGTGGGGGTGGCTTATATAGAGTGTGCCACCCCTGCACCTCTTATGTTACAAGGTGGGGCATTGATGCCATAACGTCAGCCCACTACGAAACCTCCACTATGAGGATGATGCTTCGACTGCCTTGTGGGTTGCTGGTCATCGCATATCCGAGTGAGTCTGGATGGCAGAGTGATTGACTGCCATCCGAGTGGATGGAGTGTACCTGTCCGAGTGGATAGTATGTATGTATTTATTTGGACCCACCTGATGTGTGGACCCCATGCTATTATGATATTTCGACCCTTCGTGGGCCTACCCATTATGTGTATCCCCAACACAACCCTTCATACTAAGTCGTGTTGTTTGTTGATTCTTGCCGGGGAAAATGCATCTAGACCACGTACTTGAGGTACTCTCCGGTGGGTGCTATGAGTAGCACTCCGGCACCGGCGCCTTGCAGCGAGAAAGCTCCGTCAAAGTACATGATCCACTCTTGAGGCGCCTCTTTACCGTGGAGTGTTGTCTCCGGGATTTCTTCGTCTGGCGTCGGCGTCCATTCTGCTAAGAACTCCGCCAAGGCTCTGCTCTTGATTGTTACCGTGCTTTTGAATCTCAACTCGAAGCTGGCCAGCTCCAACACCCACTCGACGATCTTGCCGGTTGCCTCTAGATTCCTTAGGATACGCTGCAGCGGAAATCGAGTGACGACGGTGATATGATGTGCCTGGAAGTAGTGGCGCAGCTTCCAGGAGGCCATAAGGAGGCCGAAAAGCATTTTCCGCATCCCCGAATATCTTGATCTAGCCCCCTACAATAGGGAGCTGAGAAAATACACGTGTCGCTGCACCATCTTCTTCTGCCAAATTTGATGGTCTGCCTCTTGCGTCATACTCGCGTCTCTTGCTACTTGATCTGCCGGGACTGTTAGCTTGGTAGATTCCACCTCATCTTCCTCAGCTTCCCTCTCCACCACAAGTGCACGCTGACCACTTTGTTCGTTCCCGCCAAATACAACAGCAACGGTTCCTCTGGTTCTGGCGCGACTAGGATTGGCATTGAGGACCGGTATTTTTTCAAGTCTTGGAGCGGTGCTACAATCCGGATCCGTGTCATTGGGCCTGCCTTCTTTAGGATCTTGAAAAACGGCATGGCGCGCTCGGCGGACTTGGAAATGAACCTGCTGAGGGCGGCGATGCAACCCGCCAAGCGGCGCACGTCCTTGATGTTCTTGGGATCCTTGATATGTCTCCATCGTATCTACTTTTCCAAACTCTTTTGCCCTTGTTTTGGACTCTAATTTGCATGATTTGAAAGGAACTAATCAGGACTGACGCTCTTTTCAGCAGAATTGCCTTGTTGTTATTTTTGTGCAGAAATAAAAGTTCTCGGATTGACCTGAAAATTTACAGAGAATATTTTTGGAATTAATAAAAAATACTGGCGAAAGAATCAACCGGAGGGGGTCCACCACCTGGCCACAAGCCAGGGGGCCGCCCCCCCCTAGGGCGCGCCCTTGTCTTGTGGGCCCTCTGGTGCTCCGCCGACCTCAACTCCAACTCTATATATTCCTATTCGGGGAGAAAAAAACAGAGAGAAGAGTTCATCGCGTTTCATGATACGGAGCCACCGCCACCTCCTGTTCTTCCTCGGGAGGGCAGATCTGGAGTCTGGTTTGGGCTCCGGAGAGGGGAAGTCGACGCCGTCGTCATCACCAACCATCCTTCATCACCAATTTCATGATGCCTTCCGCCGTTCGTGAGTAATTCCATCGTAGGCTTGCTGGACGGTGATGGGTTGGATGTGATCTACCATGTAATCTAGTTAGTTTTGTTAGGGTTTGATACCTAGTATCCACTATGTTCTGAGATTGATGTTGCTATGACTTTGCTATGCTTAATGCTTGTCACTAGGGCCCGAGTGCCATGATTTCAGATCTAAACCTATTATGTTTTCATGAATATATATGTGTTCTTGATCCTATCTTGCAAGTTGTAGACACCTATTACGAGTTATGATCCGCATCCCCCAGGGTGACAATAACTGGGATTCTTTCCGGTGATTACCGTAGTTTGAGGAGTTCATGTATTCACTAAGTGCTAATGCTTTGGTCCGGTTCTCTATTAAAAGGAGGCCTTAATATCCCTTAGTTTCCATTAGGACCCCGCTGCAACGGGAGGGTAGGACAAAAGATGTCATGCATGTTCTTTTCCATAAGCACATATGACTATATATGGAATACATGCCTACATTACATTGATCAATTGGAGCTAGTTCCGTATCACCCTATGTTATAACCGTTGCATGATGAATGCCATCCGACATAATTATCCATCACTGATCCATTGCCTACAAGCTTTTCACATATTGATCTTTGCTAAGTTACTTTTCCGTTGCTACTGTTACAATCACTACAATACTGCTACTGTCACTTTTGCCACCGTTACCGTTACTTCCATACTACTTTGCTACTAAATACTTTGCTGCAGATATTAAGTCTTTCAGGTGTAGTTGAATTGACAACTCAGCTGCTAATACTCGAGAATATTCTTTGGGTTGAATACTCTACCCTTGTGTCGAATCAATAAATTTGGGTTGAATACTCTACCCTCAAAAACTGTTGCGATCCCCTATACTTGTGGGTTATCAAGACCTTTTTCTGGCGCCGTTGCCGAGGAGCATAGCTCTATTCTCTGAGTCACTTGGGATTTATATCTGTTGATCACCATGAAGAATCTGAAAGACCCAAAAACCAAGATCTATCCCTCTACTACGAGGGGAGGTAAGGAACTGCCATCTAGCTTTGCACTTGATTCACCTTCTGTTATGAGTAAATTTGCGACACCACCACCTGCTAGTAATTCTGATATGTCGCAAGTAATTGATGATGCCACTTCTGCTATGCACAATGCTTATGATGATATTTTTCTTGATAATACTGTGCCACTGGGTGAATTTCTTGATGAACAAATTGCTAGAGTGAATGCTGAAACTGATGATATTTCTGAATCTGATGAAATTATTGAAACCGAACACTATGATACACCTGCTAGACCTAGCTCTCCTAGATATGAATTGCCTAATATACCTAAGGGTTATGCTATAGAAGGAGATGTAGCTAGGGACTTTCTTGCTTGTAAGGATAGAGATGATCTTAAAAAGTTGCTATGCAAGTGGAAGGAAAAATCTTTGAATGCTAGAATGCAATATGATCCTAAGTTTGCTACTTCACCTATCTTTGTTACTGATAAGGATTATGAATTCTCTGTCGATCCTGAGTTAATTACTTTGGTTGAATCTGATCCTTTCCATGGTTATGAATTTGAAACTGTTGTGGCACATCTTACTAAATTGAATGATATAGCCACCCTATTCACTCATGAGGAAAAAATTCGCTATTACTATATTCTTAAGTTGTTTCCTTTCTCATTAAAGGGTGATGCTAAGATATGGTTTAATTCTCTTGCTCCTGGTTGTGTGCGTAGTCCCCAGGATATGATTTATTACTTCTCTGAAAAATATTTTCCTACCCATAAGAAACAAGCTGCCTTGCAGGAAATATTTAACTTTGTGCAAATTGAAGAAGAGAGTCTCCCACAAGCTTAGGGGAGGCTTCTCCAATTACGCAATGCTTTGCCTGATCATCCTCTCAAGAAAAACGAAATACTTGATATCTTTTATAATGGACTAACCGATGCTTCTAGGGACCACCTAGATAGTTGTGCTGGTTGTGTTTTTAGGGAACGAACTGTTGAACAAGTTGAACTACTATTGAATAATATATTAAGCAATGATAATGATTGGACTATTCCCGAACCACCTCCAAAGCCAACTCCGAAGAAAAGAGGTATTCTATTTCTCAATCCTGAAGATATGCAAGAGGCAAAGAAATCTATGAAAGAAAAGGGTATTAAAGCCGAAGATGTTGATAACCCGACATAGGTAGTAGAGGTAAATTCTCTCCGTAGATTTGATGAAGGTGATATTCCTTCTAATAAGTCTGCTAGCCAATTCTTGGATGAGTTTGATAACTTTATTGTTAAGCAAGAAAATTTCAATGCTTATGTTAGTAGACAATTGAAACATAATGCTTACATGCTTGATCGCTTAGGTGATTATATGAGTAGAACTTTCAATGATCTTAAGCTTATTAGTAAACATGCTTACATGGTAACTACTCAAGTAGAACAAGTACTTAAGGCACAAAATGATTTGCTTAATGAGATGAATGGTAAGAACAATGATCATTCTGTTAGAGTTGTGACTAGAGGTGGTAAAATGACTCAGGAACCTTTGTATCCTGAGGGCCATCCTAAGAGAATTGAGCAAGATTCTCATAGAATTAATACTGATGCACCTAGCCGTCCTAGTAATAAAAGGAAAAAGAATGACGATAGGACTTTGCATGCTGCTAGTGAACCTGTTATACGTACTTATGAAAACCCAAATGATATTTCTATTTCTGATGCTGAGACACAATCTGGTAAAGAGCATGAGCCTAGTGATAATATTAATGATGATGTTCATGTTGATGCTCAACCTAGTAATGATAATGATGTGGAGATTGAACCTGCTGTTGATCTTGATAACCCACAACCTAAGAATAAAAGATATGATAAAAGAGACTTTGTTGCTAGGAAGCATGGTAAAGAAAGAGAACCATGGGTTCAGAAACCCATGCCCTTTCCACCTAAGCCATCCAAGAAAATGGATGATGAGGACTTTGAGCGCTTTGTTGAAATGCTTAGACCTGTCTTTTTGCGTATGCGCTTGACTGATATTCTGAAAATGTCTCCTTATGCCAAGTATATGAAAGATATTGTGACAAATAAGAGGAAGATACCGAAAGCTGAGATTTCCACCATGCTTGCTAATTATACCTTTAAGGGTGGAATACAAAAGAAACTAGGAGATCCCGGAGTACCTACTATACCATGCTCTATTAAAAGAAATCATGTTAAAACTGCTTTATGTGATCTTGGAGCTGGTGTTAGTGTTATGCCTTTCTCTTTATATCGTAGACTTGATTTGAATAAGTTGACACCTACTGAAATCTCTTTGCAAATGGCTGATAAATCAACTGCTTTACCCATCAGTATTTGTGAGGATGTGCCTGTTGTAGTTGCAAATGTTACTATCCTAACGGACTTTGCTATTCTTGATATTCCCGAGGACGACAGTATGTCGATCATCCTTGGTAGACCATTTTTGAATACTGCAGGGGCTGTTATTGATTGCAACAAGGGCAATGTCACTTTTCATGTTAATGGTAATGAGCATACGGTACACTTTCCAAAGAAACAATCTCAAGTTCATAGTATCAACTCCATTGAAAAAATTTCAACGATTATTATTGGAGGTTTTGAATTCCCTCTCCCTACCGCCAAAAAGAAATATGATATACTTATTGTTGGGGACATGCATATCCCCATTGAGGTAACCTAGTGTTATTCGAAAATTCTCCGGTTCCGTGTCATTCGAAAAAAGTTTGTCAATAAGACTTGATCAACCTTATTGATGGATTCTTTTTGACGGGCATGAGATGGATGAATTTAGAAAGCACAACTTTCTATACCCAACATTTACCTTCTGTTATTTAGAGTTAATTACAGTAAAAATGCTATTATTTTTCTATTTTCTGTTTTATCCGTGCAATAAAAAAGTGACCTGAAAATAAAAGTTCTCCAAATGCCCTGAAAATGTAGTATGATTTTTTTTGGAATATTAAGAATTTTTGGAACTGAGAACACATCAGGGGGCTGCACCAGTGGGCCACAAGCCTGCAGGGCGCGCCCACCCCCCCTGGCTTGTGGGTCCCATGTAGGCCCCCCTCACTTATTCCAGCCACCATCCACTTCGTCTTCCTCCAGAAAAAATCCCACCATTGCTCAAACCCGTGTTCTAGCTCATTTTGCTGCCATTTTCGATCTCCTTGTGCAAAGCTCCATTTGCAAAACTGTTTTGGGGGATTGTTCTTCGGTATGTGACTCCTCCAATGGTCCAATTAGTTTTTGTTCTAGTGCTTTATATATTGCAAATTTTTGCTGCTATGGTGACCTTGTTCTTGAGCTTGCATGTCAAATTTGTATGGTCCCAAGTAGTTTTCATGCATGATATAGCCTCTAGGCACTTGTGGGAGTAGTTGCTATAAGTTTTGTTGAGTTTTGTTCACCTTTATTGCGAGTCACTAAAAATTTCAGAAATTTTTCAGAAAAAAATGATGAGGAGATTATTGAGAGGCTGTTCAAGCCGGGGCTCTAAAGAAGATGAAAATGAGGTGAAGAAGAAGTCCAAATATAATCTTCCTTGCGGCACGGAGGTTCGGCCATGTGAATGGCCAAGTGATGCATTCTTGAGGGCGGCTGGAATTTATGAAGATTTTTATTATTTGGCTGAGAATGCAGGCATCACCGACTTCCTCAACGATAAGTGTGACCAGTACCTCCTACTCACTAACATCTTCGTGCAAAATTTTCACTTTTATCCTAGGAAGAATCCTCCCATGGTAGAATTTTACTTATATGATGTGCCTAAGGAGATGAAACTTTACAATTTTTGCAAAGTTTGCAAAATACCTTATGAGGGCAGCACCAGTGAACCACGTGCTAGAGACATGGAGGACTTTATTGCCGCAATCACTGTGGGGGAAGAGAGAGGGGTGTCAAAGGCAAGAGCGGCTAGTTTACATTTTCCTGTTCTACGCTATTATTCATTATTCGCGGGGAGATGTTTAGTTGGTCGTGGGGAGAGTGGAAGCCTTAGTGCTCCCGACCTCGCCATTCTGCGCCACGCTTTACTTGCTGATAGAACTTTTAGTCTGGGCGCTATAGTGGCCCAACGGTTGAACTTAAACCGTTCAAAGGGCCCCGTATTCGGAGGTATCTATCCATCTCGTCTAGCCAAACACTTTAAAATACCCATTAGGCTCGACGAGGAAGAGGAAATGTTACTACCTACAAGATATTTAGACTATGATAGTATGGTAGCACATGATTTTATTAGGAAGGATAATGATAGAAGGCTGCTTTACAACCTAGTATTTAGTCAGGGTACTTGTGAGATTATTACTCTGCCTGCTTCTTCTTTGTTCGATATCCATTCAGGCAGGTACACTATTATGCCCGAGGACATCTACAGATATTGGGGTCTGTCGCAACCCCCAGCACCTGAGTCGGCACCAGGCCTTGATCCGTATCAGGATCCAGTTTTTCAGTGGGAGCCACAGGAGCTCGCCAACCAGTGGAACCCTCAGTATCCTCCGGAGTGTACAGGAGATGGTTATTTTTAGCCATGGCCATAGACCAAGTTAGTCCAAAAGCCTAAGCTTGGGGGAGTACGTATTTCTCACCGACATTACATTCATGTTCACACACTCATTCCAGTTGTCGGTGCTTATACGTTTTCATTGTATCATCCATGGTATTTTATTTCTTCTTTCCGCTTTCTTCTTGAGTGTTTAATTAACCTTGAGAAAAATCCAAAAAAAATTCGTTCTAGCTTTACCTTTTAGTTTTTTTAGTTGTATCATTAAAATAAAACCCAAAAAGATTTCTCGTTCTTCTTTTGCTTGTTGGGAGCTTTCCCGTGTAGATAGTTTTTCTCGTTCTTCTTTTGAAATTTCTTTTCTTTGGGTCGTAAGGAGAAGGCCATGATGAAAACGTTGAGTGGCTCTCATATGCCTCATTGTTTATCTTAAAGAGAGCCCATGTTTCCTTGCCTTCTCCTTTGAGTTATTGTTGGCAGATTCCAGCTTAGTCCAATGCACGTGCACTCTCATTATTATTCACACCGTTCGGTCGTGCAAGTGAAAGGCAATATATATGATGAAGTGATTGAGATGGAGAAAAGTTGGTATGAACTCGACCTATTTTGTTTTTGTAAATATGATTAGGTCATCGTTCTGGATTTAGCTCATTATGGATGAAACATGTTTGCAATGACAATTAGAGATTATAGTTATTCATGCCATGCTTAATTAGCTAAGAGTGTATAATGGTTTGTCTTGAGTGCCAACATGCATTTTAAAATGGTTGTGATGTGGTATGATAGGATGGTATCCTCCTCTGAATGATTCAAGTGGCTTGACTTGGCACATGTTCACGCATGTAGTTGAAACAAAATCAACATAGCCTCCACGATATTTATGTTCATGGTGATTTGTATCCTACTCATGCTTGCATTCTATGTTGGTTAATCTCAAAGCATGTTTATGACTGTTGTCGCTCTCTAGTTGGTCGCTTCCCAGTCTCTTGCTAGCCTTCACTTGTACTAAGCGGGAATACTGCTTGTGCATCCACCTTCATAAACCCAAAGTTGTTCCATATGAGTCCACCATACCTACCTATATGCGGTATTTACCTGCCGTTTCAAGTAAATTTGCATGTGCCAAACTCTAAACCTTCAAATAATATTCTGTTTTGCATGCCCGAATCGCTCATGTAGTAACTAGGGGCTGTCAGTATCTTCCATGTTAGGTGGGTTATTCTCACGATATGTGTTGATTCACTATCATTCACAAGAAAGTGGATGGTATTCGGAATGCCCAGTTCCATGCTCAAAATCAAATCAAAATATAATGAAACAAAACTCCCCCAGGATTGTTGTTTGTATGGACGGTACCCGTGGATTCGGCTCGCCGTGGAGTGTGATTGATTGGTGGGGGGGGGGAGTAAAAACTTTACTATTCTGTTTGGGAACCGCCTATAATGTATCTAGCATGGAAGATACCGAGATCTGTCAGTTGTTATGTTGACAATGAAAGCATACCGCTCAAAATTATTATTCATCCCTGTTTTAAAAGCTCGAGCTCTGGCACCTCTGCAAATCAATGCTTCCCTCTATGAAGGGCCTATCTATTTTACTTTATTGTCGAGTCATCCTCTTCTTATAAAAAGCACCAGTTAGAGAGCACCACCGTCATTTGTATGCTTTGTTATTAGTTGATATTGAGTATGATTGTGACTGGATCTCTTTTACCATGAATTACAATGTCTAGTCAGTCCTTGTTCTTTAGAGGTGCTCTGCATTTATGTTTTGCGGTCTCAGAAAGAGCTAGCGAGATACCATTATATCATATTGTATCATGATTGTTTTGATAAAATTGTTGTCATCCAAGATTTATTATTATTGCTCGCTAGTTGGTTATGCCATCGATATGAGTAAATGTGAGACCTAAATGTTATTTTAAATGTGGTTAGTCTATAATCCTTGCTGAAATTTGAACAACAGTTAGACATATTTACAACAACAAGATCAAACAGAGTTTGTAAAAGTTTTTCTTTGTCACTTTCAGTTTGTCAACTGAATTTCTTAAGGGCAAGCAATGGGTTAAGCTTGGGGGAGTTGATATGTCTCCATCGTATCTACTTTTCCATACTCTTTTGCCCTTGTTTTGGACTCTAATTTACATGATTTGAATGGAACTAACCCGGACTGATGCTCTTTTCAGCAGAATTGCCTTGGTGTTATTTTTGTGCAGAAATAAAAGTTCTCGGATTGACCTGAAAATTTACGGATAATATTTTTGGAATTAATAAAAAATACTGGCGAAAGAATCAACCGGAGGGGGTCCACCACCTGGCCACAAGCCAGGGGGGCGCCCCCCCCCCTAGGGCGCGCCCCCCTATCTTGTGGGCCCCCTGGAGCTCCGCCGACCTCAACTCCAACTCTATATATTCCTATTCGGGGAGAAAAAAATCAGAGAGAAGAGTTCATTGCGTTTCACGATACGAAGCCGCCGCCACCTCCTGTTCTTCCTCGGGAGGGCAGATCTGGAGTCTGATTTGGGCTCCGGAGAGGGGAAATCGACGCCGTCGTCATCACCAACCATCCTTCATCACCAATTTCATGATGCCTTCCGCCGTTCATGAGTAATTCCATCGTAGGCTTGCTGGACAGTGATGGGTTGGATGAGATCTACCATGTAATCGAGTTAGTTTTGTTAGGGTTTGATCCCTAGTATCCACTATGTTCTGAGATTGATGTTGCTATGACTTTGCTATGCTTAATGCTTGTCACTAGGACCCGAGTGCCATGATTTCAGATCTGAACCTATTATGTTTTCATGAATATACATGTGTTCTTGATCCTATCTTGCAAGTTGTAGACACCTATTAGGAGTTATGATCTGCATCCCCCAGGGTGACAATAACTGGGATTCTTTCCGGTGATTACCGTAGTTTGAGGAGTTCATGTATTCACTAAGTGCTAATGCTTTGGTCCGGTTCTCTATTAGAAGGAGGCCTTAATATCCCTTAGTTTCCATTAGGACCCCGCTGCCATGGGAGGGTAGGACAAAAGATGTCATGCAAGTTCTTTTCCATAAGCACGTATGACTATATATGGAATACATGCCTACATTACATTGATGAATTGGAGCTAGTTCTGTATCACCCTATGTTATAATCGTTGCATGATGAATGCCATCCGACATAATTATCCATCACTGATCCATTGCCTACGAGCTTTTCACATATTGATCTTTGCTAAGTTAATTTTCCGTTGCTACTGTTACAATCACTACGATACTTCTACTGTCACTTTTGCCACCGTTACCGTTACTTCCATACTACTTTGCTACTAAATACTTTGCTGCAGATATTAAGTCTTTCAGGTGTGGTTGAATTGACAACTCAGCTGCTAATACCCGAGAATATTCTTTGGCTCCCCTTGTGTCGAATCTATAAATTTGGGTTGAATACTCTACCCTCGAAAACTGTTGCGATCCCCTTTACTTGTGGGTTATCAATCCTCCAGCTGTTCAATTGCCTCAATCTTGGTGGGGTTTGAGGGAGTCCGGGATTAAGGGGTCCTCGGGCCGTTGGCTTTCGAGGCTAAGCAAGGTATGTTCGGAAAGCAGGGTGTCATCGGTGGCCGAGCTAAGGGTGACCGAGCATGAAGGGAAGAAGATAACTCACCCCATAAGCCGGACACTCTGGATGTGCAGGAGCTAAATGTCATGAAGACCGGCGTTGGAGGCTAGTTCGGGGGCTACTGAGGGAGTCCGGGATTAAGGGGTCCTCGGGCCGTTGGCTTATCTTTTGTGGACCAGCCCGGTGAGCCGCCTTGTGCTATCTACGAGAAGGCCGGACTACAGAATGACCCCGTGCTTAGGGGGGAAGGTTCCGAAGACTTGTTGTGTCCTCCAAGTAAGAATGGGCATATCCATGCCCAGCTGAAAACCTACCATGTGTAACCCTAGGTACCCCTGGTGTCTATATAAACTAGGGGGCTTAGTTCGTAGAGAGATAAGTCACCTCATCTAGGGTTTAGCTCATTTGATCTCGAGGTAGATCAACTCTGTAACCATCATACTCATTAATACAATCAAGCAAGACGTAGGGTTTTACCTCCTCACGAGGGCCCGAACCTAGGTAAACATCATCTCCTTCGTCTCCTGTTAACCATCGATCCTAGATTCATAGTTCGGGACCCCCTACCCGAGATCTGCCGGTTTTGACACCGACATTGGTGCTTTCATTGAGAGTTCCGGTGTGAATCACCGGAGGATTGATGGCTCACCTAATCATCAGTGAACAGATCTGTAACAAGGACACCTTTGTCCCTCGAAACACCTTCGCGTTCGGCAGCATTGTGCTTCATGCTGACCCGACCGGCCATCTTGGCCAGATCGGAAATTTCGCTCGCAGACAGGAGATTAGGTTCGGGAACCTAGAGTTCATCGCCAACTCCTGCGACGATCTATCTCTTGTAGAGCCCTCGGTTTCGTCCGATGGGCCCGAAAGCCCCGAAGCTTTAACTTCGAGCAACCCATCCGCCCTTACCCCCAGATTTATCCCTGTCGGAGATCCGGCCTTGAGCTCGGATCCAGTGATAGCGCATGAGCGCCAGGGCTCCGTCCTTGCCGAATACACCCCCCCGCGAAGATATCCCAGAGTTTGGCTCCGAGGACCCTCGGGAGATTAATCCGGTCGACCTCTCGTAGTTGAACGAGGCTCTTGACCGGATCCAGTCGATGACAATCGTGGATAACCCAACGCCAACCCATGCTGAGGTCGGTCTAGAGGCCGGCCACGAGGAATTTTATGGCCCACCCACCACCCACCTAGTAGCCACTGTCAAAGATTTAACCGACATGCTGGACTACGCCTCCGAGGAGGCAGAAGACGCGGATGAAGAGATCGGCGCCCCCGCCCCTATTACTACTGGGCGTTGGACAACCACCTCGATATACGATGTCTATATGGTGGACACCCCTGATGATAGGGAGAACCACACCCACAAGAAGAATGGTGACAAATCCGGTGAAGCGTCAAAACGCCGGAAACAACGCAAATGATCCAAGGGAAACAAGGGAAGGGTAGCCATAGTAGGCACCGGGGAAATCGACACCCCGGAGGACCTCGACGACCTTGAAGCCCCCCAGGACCCGCTAGAGGACCCGGAGAGGCTCGAGGATCAACAAGACGCCGAGGAACTCAATGATTCCGAGGACGACAACTACCCCCCCCCCCCCGCCGAGGAGGAGGAAAGCCTCGAAGCCGAAGACTTCACTGTCCCCGAAAACCCTGATTATCAAGAACGATTCAGGCGGCATCTCATAGCCACCGCTCGGAGCCTAAAGGAAAAGCAGCAGCAGCTCAAAGCCGAACAAGACACCATCAATAACAGATGGACGAAAGTCCTTGCAGCCAAAGAGGGGTTCGGCATTGAGCGGCCTGATCAAAACAAGAGTTACCCGCGCCGGCGCCTGCTGCCGCAATTTAAGGATGAGGCCTTCGAGCCCGGATCGCCCAGGCATCCTCAGTACGACCAACCAGACCACCCCCCTCGAGGACGGGATAGGGCGGCTGGAGACGCCGATTATAGGCCCATGTCACCTCGCATAAGAGGAAAGGGGCCAGCGCAGCCTGAGGATGGGTATGATCTACGACAAGACCTGAACTATAGAGCAGGTCACACTAGATCCATCTACGGATCCAGAGGATACTCCCCCACTAGACGGGATGGGTACCAATCGTGGCTCAATCGCAACCATAAAGGTCGGGAACAATACCGGGCCCACACAACAGCCGACTTCCGGCGTGACGTAGCCCAGAGCAGAGGCGCCGCTCACCCACTGTGCTTCACAGACGAGGTTATGCAGCACCAGTTCCCCAAAGGGTTCAAACCCGTAAACATAGAACCATATGACGGGACGACGGATCCGGCCGTGTGGATTGAGGACTTCCTCCTCCACATTCATATGGCCAGAGGCGACGATCTCCATGCTATCAAATACCTACCACTCAAACTCAAAGGACCAGCTCAGCACTGGCTAAACAACCTCCCCGAAAACTCCATTGGGAGTTCGGAGGAGCTCGAGGACGCCATCCGATCTAACTTCCAAGGCACTTACATCCGCCCCCCGGACTCTTCCGATTTAATCAACGTCGTCCAGAAAGCCAGTGAGTCAGCCAGGCAATTCTGGAATCGGTTCCTAACTAAGAAGAACCAGATCGTCGATTGTCCAGACGCCGAGGCAATAGCCTCGTTCAGACACAACATTCGGGACGAATGGCTAGCTTGCTAGCTCGGCCAGGATAAGCCAAGAACAATGTCTGCCCTCACCTCACTTATGACCCGCTTTTGCACGGGCGAAGACAATTGGCTAGCTCGTCTAAGCCACAATCCTGAAGACCCCGGCACCTCTGAAGTTCGGGATGGTAACGGGAAGCCAAGGTGCAATAAAAACAAACGCCACCATAGCAACGGTGACACAGAGGACACGGCCGTAAATGCCGGTTTCCGCAACTCTAAATCCGGACAACGGAAGAAGCCCTCTAAAGGGAATAGAGACGGACCTACCGCTTTGGATAAAATCATGGATAGACCCTGCCAAATACACGGCACCCAAGACAAGCTGGCTACTCACACCAACAGAAATTGTTGGTTATTCAAACAATCACGCAAGCTCGCAGCCAAGGAGCAGAGCAAGGGCCCGCGCAGCGAGGACGACGAAGAGCCTCATGGCCCGAGCAACGGCGGTCAGAAGCAATTCCCCCTGAGGTAAAAACCGTAAACATGATATATGTAACACATATACCAAAAAAGGATAGGAAACGCGCCCTTCGGGAGGTCTACGCCATTGAGCCCATAGCCCCTAAGTTTAACCCATGGTCGGCTCGCCCGATCACCTTCGATCGTAGGGATCACCCGACCAATATCCGTCATGGAGGCTCGGCGGCCCTTGTATTGGATCCCATCATTGATGGGTGCCACCTCACTAGAGTCCTTATGGACGGAGGAAGTAGCCTTAACCTGATTTACTCAGACAGGGTGAAAAAGATGGGTATCGACCCCTCAAGAATCAAACCCAGCAACACCAGCTTCAAGGGAGTCGTCCCTGGTATCGAAGTGCGCTGCTCGGGTACCGTGACGCTGGAGGTAGTGTTCTGATACGTCTCCAACGTATCGATAATTTATGAAGTATTCATGCCATATTCACCTATGTTTACAATACTTTTATATGGTTTTGATGCACTTTATATGATTTATTTAGAACTAACCTGGACTGACGTTATTTTCAGCAGAACTACCGTGGTGTTGTTTTTGTGCAGAAAATGAAAGTTCTCGGAATCGCCCGAAACTTTTTGACGATTTTTTGGAACAAAAGAGGCACTAGACGCTTCGTGGGAGGGCTAGAAGAGCCACGAGGTGGGCACAACCCACCAGGGCAGGCCAGCCCCCCCCCCCCCCCCGGCGCGCCCTGGTGTATCGTGCCCACCTCGTGGCCCATCTTCGCGTGATACCGACGCTCAAAAATACTATAAATACAGAAACCATCAGAAATAACCCTAGACTCTCCGCTCCGCCGCCGCAACTCTCTGTATCGATGAAAAATCAATCGGGAGACATTCCAGTACTCTGCCGGAGAGGAAAATCCATCTCCGATGGCCATCTTCATCATCCCGGCGGAGGCCATGACGAGGAGGGAGTAGTCCACCGTTGGGCCTGAGGGTATGTACCAGTAGCTATCTGTTCAATCTCTCTCTCTCTCTCTCTCGTGTTCTTGAGATGTCACGATCTTGATGTATCACGGGCTTTGTTAATATAGTCGGATCACATGATGTTATTCCCTTGCTATCACGTTGTGATGAATTGAATCTTTCCCTTTGAGATATCGTTATGTTGGATTGAATATTGGATTTGAGAACACTTGATATATGTCTTGCATGTGGATACCCTTGCTGAAAATGGGGTGTTCTATTGATTCACTTGATATATGTTTTGGTACTCAACTTGCGGATTCCCGAGGTCACATTGGGGTAATCTATGCATAGGGTTTGATATACGTTCTTGTCCTACTTTCTCCGGTAGAAATCTCGGGGCACTCTTTGAGATTCTTTGTGTTAGATTGAGTATTATGAATCTAAAATTGTTTGATGCAAATCGTATAATTAACACATGGATACTTGTGGTGACATTGGAGTATCTAGGTGACATTAGAGTTGGTTGATGCGTGTCATATGGTGTTATTCTAGTACGAACTCTTAGATAGATCGATCGGAAAGGATAACTTGGTGTTATTTTAGTACAAACTCTTGGATAGATCGATCGGAAAGGATAACTTTAAGGTGGTTTCGTACCCTACAAACAATTTCTTCTTATGTTCTCCGCTAGATAAGAACTTTGGAGTGATTCTTCGTTGCACATTGAGGTATGGTTATGTGATCCAATTATATTAGCATTGTTGAGAGATTGCACTAGTGAAAGTACGGACCCTAGGCCTTGTTTTCAAGCATTGCAATACCATTTTGCTCGTTGTTTACTATTTATTACCTTTTTGTTTTTATATTTTCAGATTACAAAAACCTATATCTACCATCCATATTGCACTTGTATCACCATCTCTTCGCCAAACTACTGCACCTATACAATTTGCCATTGTATTGGGTGTGTTGGGGACACAAGAGATTTCTTGTATTTGATTGCAGGGTTGTTTGAGAGAGACCATCTTCATCCTACACCTCCCACGGATTGATAAACCTTAGGTCATCCACTTGAGGGAAAATTGCTACTGTCCTACAAAACTCTGTGCTTGGAGGCCCAACAAAGTCTACAAGAATAAAGTTGCGTAGTAGACATCAAGCTCTTTTCTGGCGCCGTTGCCGGGGAGGTGAGTGCTTGAAGGTATATCTTTAGATGTTGCAATTAAATCTTTTAGTTTCTTGTTTTTCACTAGTTTGGTTTTATAAAATAAATCTACTAAAAAATGGAGTTTAGGTTGCATCATTTGTTTCGTCTTTATAATGTCTTTCGTGAAGATAAGGATTCCGAAAATTGTGCTCAATTGGTAGAGGAAGAAATTATGAAAATACGCAATGAGAATTCCTTGAATGATGATCATGATTGCAATGTTGTTAGTATGAATTCTATGAATATCCAAAATACTAATGATGATTGCACTAGTCATGATAAAAATGTTTCTTATAAGCATGTCCATTTTTGTGAAGTGCATAAAGTTTGGGAAGACGTGCCTTATAGGGATGATATATTTTGTAAGAAGCATAAACATGATAGAACCAATTTTTTGCTCAAAATGAGAGATGAATTCGCTACAAAAATGTGTTCTCTTTGTCCTATTACTTGTGAACTTTGTAATAAAGTTGGTCATCTTAATTTCCAATGCAAACTTTTTCATGATCAAATCATGGCCAAATATTGTAATGACTTGATCACCCTTGAACTTTATGATGATCTTTCTCTATTTTTGGGGAGTGAAGAATTGACACGTAAAAATAGTTGGTTTGAAGTATTCATTCTCACGGACGACATTGAAACTAATCTAAAAAATATCTATATGTTTTGCATGGTAAATTGCAATGAGAATGCTTATATTGCCAACTATAGAAAGATGGGAAAACCAATAGAATATAAAAGGAATATTACTGAAAGGGTAAAGAATTCCACTTTGCCTCCTATTGTCTCTCATGATGTAATAGGTGATGAGAAGGAGCTCCCTATTCAACCAATCTCATCAATAAGAAGCTCGAAGAAATTAATTAAACCCACACATGATGTGGTGAAGAAGAAGAAAAGAAGGAAGAGTAGAGGTAAAAAGGTATCTCTCCGAAATGATGTTGCTCCTATTATTGTTGTGCCTCACGAGGATGAATCAAAAATAATTGTGGAAGCTGATATACTTGATGATGATTTTGTTATGCCTATTGCTTGTTGTGATGACTATGATTGGGAACATAATGACGATTCTTATAATATTGAAAATCTTTTTGGCACCAACTTGGTAAATTATGATGATAATAATTGTTATGCTATTGGTGCTATTCATACTATTGATCATGAGAGTGATTATGCTTATGATATGCCAAGCCACAAGCTTGGGGATGCTATGTTTGATGAGAATGACATGTTTGAGAATTTGTTTGCTGCAATTAATGTTTGTCCCAAGCTTGGGGATGTTATGCTTAATGAAGATGATCTTTCTAGTTCCCCTACTTTGAATGATCAAATTTGTTATGATGATTGCATGCCTCCTATTTATGATGATTATGATAATTATTATCCCACTATTTTGGAGGGTTTTGAATTTTATTATAATGATAAATGTGGATTTGGAGAGGTCATGACTTTATTTTGTAATGATTCCACTATTTCGGAAGAGGTTTCACTTGACTATGATGAGAACAAAGTTGCTTATGATGATTATTGTGATGATACTTATGTTATATAAAGTAGTGATAATTGTTTTCATAATTTTTAATATTATTTTACTGAACATTAATCTTTTAATGTGGAAAAAATTTATAGTATTCGAGTTTCATTTGATGCTCCCTCTATTATGAATGAGAAGGAATTTGCTTACGTGTAGAGTAATGAAAATTCTATGCTTGTGGATAATGAAAAGAATGCTTTATGTGATAGTTATATTATGAAATTTCTTCATGATGCTACTGAAAATTATTATGAGGGAGGAACATTTGCTTGTAGGAATAATACCAAGTTTCCTCTCTATGTGTTCAAAGTTTTGAAGTTATGCTTGTTTTGCCTTCCTATGCTAGTTGATTCTTGCTCCCATAAATTGTTTGCTCACAAAATGCCTATGCATAGGAAGTGGGTTAGACTTAAATGTGTTTGTCATGAGATTCATGATGCTCTTTTGCATGTTTCAATTATTATTCCTATGTGAGCATCATTGAAATCATCATGCCTAGCTAAAAGGTTTTAAAGAAAAGCGCTTGTTGGGAGACAACCCAACACTTTTCCTTTCAGTTTTTGTGTGTTCACATGATTAAGCTACTGTAGTAATCATGTTTTATGTCTTTTATTTCAATAAAGTTCCAAGTAAAGCCTTTGGGATGACTCACAAGATGAGTAGAATTGATGCTGAACCAAAACAGAAACTTTTGATTCCAGTACATGAATTTTCATTTTTCACTGGAGCGTGATAATAATATGAAATGTTTACAGTCTTCATATACAAATTATTCAGGTTATCCTATTTTTTCAGAATTTTTAGAGATAGGGAAGTATGGCTATACTACAGATCTTCACAGACTATTCTGTTTCTGACAGATTTTGTTTTGCATGCATAGTTTGCTTGTTTTAGTGTTTCCATAGCTTATATTTAGTGGTATAAATTATGGGAATGGTAGAATACAGTAGGTATCATGTGGGAACAATTATGAATCTTGTCTTGACAGTACCTAAGTGAATGATCTATCTTTATTATACTAACCCATCTCACGAAGTTCCGTTAAGCTTTGTGTGATTGAAGTTTTCAAGTTTTGGGTGAGACACCGATATGAGGAGAATAAGGAGTGACAAGAACCTAAGCTTGGGGATGCCCAAGGCACCCCCAAGGTAATATTCAAGGAAGACTCAAGCATCTAAGCTTGCGGATGTCCCGGAAGGCATCCCCTCTTTCATCTTCAACATTATCGGTATATCTTATTTAGAGCAATATTTTTATTCATCAAATAATATGAGTTTTGCTTTGAGCATCATTTTATTTTGTTGTTCTATGTTAGGTGTTATTTATAATCTTGTTTTTCAATAAAAACTTCCAAGAATTGCCTTAGGATGCTTGCATTGCATGTTTTGATGTGTGCTGTGTAAAAACAGAAACTTTTTCTGTAGTGTTTGAATTTTCATATTTTACTGGAACGTGGAAAGTTTCTGAAAATTTTACACAGTGTTTTAATATAAATTATTTAGCTTGTACTAAATTTTAATAATTTTTAAAGATACAAAAGTACACTGGTTTAATAGATTGCTACAGATAGTTATGTTTGGACAGATTGTTGTCATAGTTTTGTTATCTACTTATCCCATAGTTTCCATAGCCTATATTGGTAGATATAAATTGTGGAAACGGTAGTAAACAGTAGATGATGTTTGAAAATTATTGTGCAACTTGTCTTGGCAGTACATGAAGTGTTGATTTGTTTTTATGTGTACTAACCTATCTCACGAGTTCTTTTCAAGTTTTGTGTGGATGAAGTTTTTGAGAATAGGTGAAACCGGGATATGAGTGGATTGAACGAGATACAAAAGCTCAAGCTTGGCGATGCCAAGGCAGCCCAAGTAAATATTTCAAGAATTCTCAAGCATCTAAGCTTTGGGATGCTACGCATCCCACCTCTCTTCATCAACAATTATCGGCGAGCCTATGTTGAGCCTAAATTTTTATTTGTCCACATGACATGTGCTATTCTTGGTGTGATATTTTTATTTAGTTTGCTGTTTGAATAAAATGCTCAGATCTAAAAACATTTATTGAGAGAGAGAGCCCTCACATAGCAACTTAATTGTTTGACTACTCATTGATCTTCACTTATATCTTTTGAGAGTAGTTCGATGATTACTCTTGTGCTTCACTTATATCCTATGAGTAAATTGTGAATCAATGAAATATCATAAATATGAAATTATCAATGTACTTTATGCTTAGTAGTAGTTTCACATCTGGTTTAGAAAGTAAAATCTATTGAAGTTTGACAATCACAATATTTTTCATACAAGCAATTCGTGAATGATTAGATTAAGTAAGAGAACATTCACATACAAATATATTATCTTGGATATCTTCTATGATTGTGAATACCCATTAATTATTTTCAAACTTGAGCAAATTAGTTGAAGTTGGACAAGGAAGACAACGTAATGAGTTATGGTTGTGTATATTTGTATAGAAGTTATATTGTTATGGATCCTCCAACATGTGGTGCTTGTTTAGAACCTTTTGCTAGCCAACACTTTGTACTAAGTAGAGATACTACTTGTGCATCCAAATCCTTGAGTCAAGTTTCTTCCATAAGAGTCCACCATACCTACCTATATATGGTATTTCACTGCCATTCCAAGTAAATTTGCATGTGCCACCTCTAAACATTCAAATAAACATCTATTTTGTGTGCCTGGACCGCTCATGGAGCGACGGGGGGCGGTCAGTATCTTCCATGTTAAGCGGGTTATTCTCATGATGAGTGTTTATTCAGACGTCCTTGCACGAGAGGGGCAGTAATAGGGATTCCCAGTCCCTAAATAAAAAAAATGCAAATAATTAAACAAAACTCCCCCAGGAATGTTGTTGGTATGGACGGTACCCGTGGATTCGGCTAGCCGTGGAGTGTGTTTGTTGGTGGAGGGGGAGTAAACCTTTAGTTTTACCGCTTGGGAACCGCCACTAATGTGTTTAACATGGAAGATATTGATAACTCTTGGTCGTAACGTTGACAGGAAGGGTGCACCTCCCAAAATTATATCTATCTCTGTTTTTAAACAATGAGCTCTGGCACCTTTGCAATTCCATGCTTCCCTCTGTGAAGGGACAATATATTTACTTTCATGTTATTTACTATTCATGTTGAGTCAACTTCTTATTCCAACCTCAGTCTATTAGTTGGCAAGCATCATGTGGTGGGGAAAGATCCAAACATATATATATCCAGTCAAATATATTTGACCATGATTTATTATTGTTGACAATTATCTCTATGATAAATGAGTTGGGAGGCGAAAAATTAAGCCCCTATCTTTCTCTATGTTCGATGGATGCCATTTGTTCTAAAAATATGCTTTGAGTACTAGCAATCATAGAAGACTATATGAGGATTGAGTATGTGGAGCTCTTACTTAGACTTTGCTGAGAATAAGTTGAATTGCAATTGTTTGGTGACTAAGAACATAGGTTGTTAAGTTTCAAGAGAATTCATTGTTTGAACCATAACATGTGAATTGGTTGCTACTTTATCATGATGAGTTTCATGAGAAAAAGTTGCTGGTTATGATGCTAGAAAATTGACTGAAATTATCAATGATCAAACTTATATATTATGCTAGAATTCACACTTCATAAATTAGTTCTTTTATCATTTACCTACTCAAGGGCGAGTAGGAATTAAGCTTGGGGATGCTGATACGTCTCCAACGTATCGATAATTTATGAAGTATTCTTGCCATATTCACCTATGTTTACAATACTTTTATATGGTTTTGATGCACTTGATATGATTTATTTAGAACTAACCCGGACTGATGCTGTTTTCAGCAGAACTACCATGGTCTTGTTTTTGTGCAGAAAATGAAAGTTCTTGGAATCGCCCGAAACTTTTTGATGATTTTTTTTGAACAAAAGAGGCACTAGATGCTTCGTGGGAGGGCCAGAAGATCCACGAGGTGGGCACAACCCACCAGGGCGCGCCAGGCCCCCCGGCGTGCCCTGGTGTATCGTGCCCACCTCGTGGCCCATCTTCGCCTGAAACCGATGCTCAAAAATCCTATAAATACAGAAACCATCAGAAATAACCCTAGACTCTCCGCACTGGCACTGCAACTCTATTTATCGAGGAAAACCAATCTGGAGACATTCCAGTACTCTGCCGGAGAGGGGAATCCATCTCTGGTGGCCATCTTCATCATCCCGCCGGAGGCCATAACGAGGAGGGAGTAGTCCACACTTGGGCCTGAGGGTATGTACCAGTAGCTATGTTTTCAATCTCTCTCTCTCTCTCTCTCTCTCTCTCGTGTTCTTGAGATGTCACGATCTCGATGTATCACGGGCTTTGTTAATATTGTCAGATCAGATGATGTTATTCCCTTGCTATCACGTTGTGATGAATTGAATCTTTACCTTTGAGATATCGTTATGTTGGATTGAATATTGGATTTAAGAACACTTGATATATGTCTTGCATGTGGATACCCGTGGTGACAATGGGGTGTTCTATTGATTCACTTGATATATGTTTTGGTACTCAACTTGCGGATTCCCGAGGTGACATTGGGGTAATCTATGCATAGGGGTTGATACACGTTCTTGTCCTACTTTCTCCGGTAGAAATCTCGGGGCACTCTTTGAGGTTCTTTGTGTTCGATTGAGTATTATGAATCTGAAATTGTTTGATGCGTATCGTATAATTAACTCATGGATACTTGTGGTGACATTGGAGTATCTAGGTGACATTAGAGTTGGTTGATGCGTATCATATGGTGTTATTCTAGTACGAACTCTTAGATAGATCGATCGGAAAGGATAACTTGCTGTTATTTTAGTACGAACTCTTGGATAGATCGATCGGAAAGGATAACTTTAAGGTGGTTTCGTACCCTACAAACAATTTCTTCTTATGTTCTCTGCTAGATAAGAACTTTGGAGTGATTCTTCGTTGCACGTTGAGGGATGGTTATGCGATCCAATTATATTAGCATTGTTGAGAGATTGCACTAGTGAAAGTACGGAACCTAGTGTAACAGCCCGAGACTGACGCTCCAGAAGATCCCCCTTTCATTCCGTTGTCGCCGTGTGATTTATGTGGTCATCGTATTCATCATCGCATCATTCGCATCATCCGCATTGCATCGGCACTCCATTGCCATCAGTTTTCAAAATTCGCATTCGTTCGTAATTGCCAGTTCTCTCCGTTTTTGTCATTGACCGTTTCGAGACCAACCACACACGCACGCGCCCGCGGCACTGCAGTTATATTGTTTTTAAAAGTGCGTATAAAACTTTCTTGGAATGGGACGTAACTTGGCATGCGGTCTTATTATAGCGTAGGAAGACCGCCTGCCAAACTTCATCGCGTTCAGAGGTCGTTTGATACCCGAACCGTTAAACCTATAGCGGCACTCTGCAAAGTGCACAGACCCAAACTTCTTTCTATGCTATGCCTAGCCCCTCTGCACAGTGCACAGACCCTCGCGCGCGTTCGATAACTTCCTCAAACCCGAAACATATGGTCATGACCGTTGGGTCCGGATCATCCCCGTTATACCCCAAACCATTTGTGGTTTCTTATTTGGACTCCCTAACCTAATTTTCGTACCGTCCAATCTAAACAGAGGATCCATATCATCTTTGTTTTGCTATATATAGATCCCTAGACAACACCAAACCCTATTTTCTAGGGATCCTCCCCTATCCAATCGCGCCGCCGCCAGCGAACCACCTCCTCTGTCTCCCACCTCGTGATCCTCCCAGATGCTCCGATCCACCAATCTACAGCCCCAACTAGCTCCCCTGTTTTTCGCGCCGCCCAAAAAACGCAGCAGCCAACCAGTGCTACCCGGCCTCCTGCCCGAACCATCAATCCACTCGTCCATCTAGAGCCCGAGCGCCCGCAGCCTGCCTCCCTCGCCTCGCAAGCCTCACCGCGGGTCCACCGCGTCGGCTGCCAGGGCCTTCAACCTCGCCAGACCCGGCGCGCCTGTAACAACCCGAGACCGACGATCCAGAAGATTCCCGTTTTATTTCCTTTCTCGTCGTGTGATTCGTTTACTTGTCGCATTCATCATCACATCATTCGCATCATCTGCATAGCATCGTCACTCGTATTTGAAAAACTTGCATCTGTTCGTATTGCTTGTTCTCTCCGTTCGTGTCGTCGACTGTTTCGAGACCAACCACACACGCACGCGCCCGTGGCATCGTAAAATATTGTTTTCAAAAGTGTGTTTAAAACTTTCTCGGATTGGGACGAAAGTTGGCGTGCGGTCTTGTTACATTGTAGGTGGACCGCCTGTCAAATTTCGTCGCAATCGGGGGTCGTTTGATACCTGAACAGTTAACCGTAGCGGCACCGTCATCGGTTTATTCGTCAGACGTTTTTCGGTGATTAAAACCTCTGTCACGGGCCGCAAACATTCCCTCTCAACCCCACCTAGCCCAACTATAGAGCCCAACCAGCCCATCCTAACCCACCGATCCGACCTGACCGTCGGATCGCGATCGGAGGCTCCAAAACACCCCAAAACCCCCTAACCCTAATCCCTGCCTATAAAAGAAGGTCATCCCTTCCAAAAATGGCTTCCCCTACCTCCCACCTCAATTTCCGTGCCGGACCACTCCACCGCCACCACTTCGCGCCGCCGCAGCCAACCAGGGAGCGCCGCGCGTCCCCAGCCAGCTCCCACCGCCACAGGCCCGTCCGAGCCCACAGCAGGCCCGCCTCGGGCCGAACCGGGCCCGAGGGGAGCCGCCGCAGCCCAGCGCCCAAGCGAGCGCCCGCCTCCGCCTCGTCCTCGTCGGAGGTCGCGCCGGACCTCGCCAGACCTCGCTGTCGCCGGTGACCTAAGCCACCGGACCTCGCCGCCGCCAGCCGGGTCGCCGTCGTGCCCCTTCTCTCTCTCTTCATCCCCTCCTCCCCATCTCACCATCTCTCTTCTCTTCCTCCCATCTGCAGGACCGGGCCGCCATGGCCAGATGCGCGAGCTCCACCGACGGCCGTCCTCGCCTCGCCGGCCACCGCCACCGTCGGGAATGAGCGCACCGGCCCCAGATCCGGTTGCTCCCGACTCGTCGCGGCCCTTCCTCGCCGCGTCGCATCGCCCTCTCGCCGCGCTGCCGTCGAGCCTCGCCTCGTCCTCGAGCACAGGGGCGGGCACCCCGTTGGCCAACGCCAGCCTCGCGTGGGCTGCCCCTCGCACGCGAGGCCCAGCCGCGGAGCCAGCTCCACCGACCGGCCCATTTGGCCCAACGGTGAGCACGCCTAGCCCCACCATCTGCCGCTCTGCGTGCATTGTAGCTATCCCGCGCTCAGTCGATTTGTTGGGCTAGCAAGATCCGACCCAATCCTATTTTTAATAGTCTCTGCTAATTTGTCTATTTAACTAGGGAATTGCAAATTTTCAAAAAAATCCATGTTTTAAAATGTAAATAAATAAATAACCGTGCATCGCATGTAATAACTTTATATATGTAAAACGTGTAGAATTTCGTGTAGATTCGCAATATCCCGCTTTCGCAAATGAAAAAAATGTTTAACATGCCATTTTCTGTTAATTTGCATAATTGTCATAATTTGCATTGTGCATAAATATTTAAGCGTGCATCCGAATTAATCAAACAATATATGAAAAATGTGTAGATTTATTATATCACATTTTCATGCATGATAAAAATGTTTGGTGTGATGTTTGCATTTAATTTGCATAAATGACTTGATAAAATGGTTTATGTCACAATCTCGCATAATTGTTGTGTCATTTTTTTTAATATAGAAACCCACAAATTATATATGTTTTCGGGGTAGAAAAATCCATGGCATTTATCTGGGCAATTAGTTTTGTCATTTGAGCAATTTGTTTGCATGTCATTTTTGCTATGATGCCCTTTTGTTTATTTCGTGTGAATTAATCCACGCATATTTTGGAATAGTTGCTAACATGAGATATGCCCTTGGACATGTGTGCTAGGCCCTGGTATTTTTGGTTGCTATAGAAATGCATGTTTAGGTGTTATTTTCTTATTGCCAACATGCTATAAAATACTGCTGTTTTGAGAGTCCAAAATATTTCTAAGTCTGAAAAATGTTATTTTGTTGCCATGTTGCTCTGTGATTTGCTATTGATCTAGGAGTCTTTTGTGGTTGCTCGAAAGGAGTCTTTTGCTAAGCATGTTGTTGTCTACCAGGTTGTGACATTTGTTGCAATGTATAGGTTTTGCATCATAGTTATTTCTGCTGTCCAATATGTCAATCTGTTAAAAACTGATGCACATGTCTACTCTAATATTCACTAAGTCTGAGAATCTGTTTTCTTCATAATGCCATATTGTGTTGAGGCTAGCCATGATTCTATGCATAATTAGACCTTGCCATCATGGAATGAATTGTAGTGCATCATGTCTAGTACCATGCTGTTAAGTTTAATGACAATATATGACCTGTAGCATATAGTTTTACTGCTGCCAATATGCCTCCATGAAAATCTGCTATGCTAAAATTGTTATTTTCACCAAGTCCTAATCTGCTATGTTTTATTGCCATGTTGTGAGCTTCCTACCATGCGATCCATGACTCTTTTGAGTGTGAAATATGAAGATGAAATGAAGTGTGTGTTATATGCTACTGCCCCATACTTAGTTTGTGCATTTTAGAATCTTGTACCTTGTTGTTTTCATGTGTGCAATATGCTATGTTGCTGTTTTGGGCAGATTTCAAATAAAACTTGTGTTGGTTGTTGTGGTTGAACCGTAACTCCATTTTGAGCATGTCCTATATGAAACTTGCTTACAATCTCACATAGTTTCATAATATCTTGTTGAATCCATGATTTGAGATGTTTATGGTTGATGTTTGCATGCATTTTGCTTTCATGGCATATTATCTTGTGATGGTCATATCTTTTAGGCCGTAGCTCCGTTTTATATGATCTATATATGTAAATCGACTAGAATGACGCATAGAATCACATGGTGCTCTTTATTTTTCTGTTTAATAAACATAAAACATGGTTAGTTCAGATCTGGACCAAATTCATAATTTGCATATGAGGTCGCTTCAGAAATACTATAAGTTGTTTCCGACCTCATTTAAGATGCCTAGATAGTGTAGTTTCATTATGCTTCACCTCTTGCCATGTTAACAACATTTAAACGTGCCGTGTAAATAAACGAGAGTGAACTAAATGTTTCGAACGTGGAGTTTCGTCAATATGCAACCCGTTGCATATTGAACTTCACTTAATGTGTAGTAATCGACTATTGTGATTTGCCATGCCTTGCATATTTAAACTTGACATGCATCATATTTGTTTGTGCATCATGTCATGCATATGTTGTGGTGTTATCATGTGTTGATTGTTGTTTCCGGTTTGCTTCTTCTCGATAGAGTTCCGAAAGCGTTCGGAGTGTGAGGATTCGTTCGCCTACGTCCCGTTCGTCTACTTCACGGAGTCGTTCTTCTTCCAAGCGGGATCTCAGGCAAGATGACCAATTCCCTAGATACAATTACTATCATTGCCATGTTATTTGTCTCATTTCTATCGCTTGTCTCGCTACCTACCACTTGTTTGTCAAGTCTCCCAAAATGCCATGATAAGCCTCTAACCCCTCCACATCCCAGCAAATCATTGTTTGGCTATGTTACCGCTTGCTCAGCCCTTATTATAGCGTTGCCAGTTGCAGGTGCAAATTGTTTCCATGTGCCAACGTGGATATTTTGTTATATCATAATATTATTGCTATTTAATTTAATGCACATATATACTTGGTAAAAGGTGGAAGGCTTGGCCTTTTGCTCGGTGTTTTGTTCCACTTTTGCCGCCCTAGTTACTTGTGCACCGGTGTTATGTTCCATATTTTGCGCTCCTAACATGCTCGGGGTTGTTATGGGGACCCCCTTGACTATTTGTTTTAGATTAAAACTTGTCTAGCAAGTCCCAACATTGGTACTACATTTCTCTAATAACTAATAAACCTGCATAGGGAGTAATTAACCCGAGGATCTTTAATCAACAACCCAGGCCAGTGCTCCTCATGAGTGTTGGTCCAAACTAGGGCACCGTGTGGGGCCAACCCGGGGCAACTCCCTAGATGTCTATCAGGCCACCGTACGCTTCGCTTATCCATCGTGTCCTGAGAACGAGATACGCGGCTCCTATCGGGTTCGTCGACATGTCGGGCGGGCTTGCTGGACTTGTTTTACCTTTCTCGAATGTGTTGCACGAGGAATTCCGATAATACTTCGGGCTAACTTGAGGTTGAGGTTTTCCAACGGAATTGCCTAGGAAATCACGGGATACATGGTCGAGGTTATTCACACGGCGTGTGGTTAGTTTGTGATGGATGAGTTGGAGCACCTATGTAGGGTTAAATCTTTCGGAAAGCCGTGCCCGCGGTTACGTGCCAACTTGGAAACTTTGTTTAACACCCGGTCATAGCAAACTTGAAGTAAACTCAAATAAAATACACCAACCGTGTGCGTAACCGTGACTGTTTCTTCTCGTGATTTCTGAACCGAGAGAGAACATGGTGGGGTTATGTTTGTTCGTAAGTAGGTGTTCAGGATCTCTTAGAGATCATTACTAGTTCATGCCCGTTTATGCGATGATCATCCCCCTTTATTCTTGTACTCATAAGTTAGCCACTCAAATAAATGCTTAGTGCTTGCTGTAGCCTCACCACTTAACCTTACCTCACCTGTTAAGCTTTAATAGTCTTGATACCCTTGGAAATGAGATTGCTGAGTCCCTATGGCTCACAGATTACTACAACAATAGTTGCAGGTACAGGTAAAGCGATGCGTTGACGTGAGAGCGATGCTTTGTTTGATTTGGAGTTCTTCTTCTTCTTCGTCGATCATAGGATGGGTTCCAGGCGGCAGCCTGGGATAGCAAGGATGGATGTCATTTTATCGTTTGTTTTCGTCCGTAGTCGGACCCTGCTCTTCTGTATGATGATTGTATATGTTGTTGTATTGTTGTGGTCTTGATTTAGCGTGTGGCGAGTGTAAGCCAATTCCATATACTCATCTCTTCTTTACATGTACTTGTAATGATATCCATTCTTGCGAAATGACGAGATGCGCTTCTATCCCTGTGTAGGCCCTCGAGCCAAAATAAGGATAGGATCGCATCTTGGGCGTGACAGTGCCGCCACATCGAGCTGCTCAAGCCCTTCCCCGCCTCCTCCGACGAGTCGAGCCAGCAAGCCAACACGGGCCTCGTGCCTCCTCTGCTCGATCCTGAATGGACCGTGAGCACTAGGAGCTCCTACCGTGCCCGAAGCAGACCTTGCGCCCGCGCCAACCTCGACCCGTCATCACTCCGGCAAGCCGACGACGACCGGAGCTCCAGCAGGCCAGCCCCGTGCCTTCTCCTTCCTTTCTTCTCTTCCTTCTTCCCTTCTCTCTTCTCTCCCACCTTCTGAGACCTCTTCTTCTCTTCGTCAGGAACACAGGAGCTCCAGCCATGACCGTCCGAAGCTTCAGGTCACCTCCCCCACCTCCGGTTGCCCATCTCCGGCAAGCGCAGCCGCTGGTGAAGCCCCGCAGGTAACCAACTCATCTTTCCTGTCATTTTTTTCTCTTCCTTCCCTTCTCCCTCCCCCTCTAATCAGGGCCGGTCCTGAGATTTCGGGGGCCGGGGGCGAAACTAGATCCCAAGGCCCTTAAAAAAAGCCTAGGGAAAATACACAAGGACATCAAGCCACCTATCGAGGACCCCGAGTGAACCTTCCCTTTGTAGAAGTTTGTTTCTAAACAAAATACCTGTAATAGTTGTGTCCGCCGTATGAATTGTAAGAATTCATCCTATATAAAGTTCATCTTTTACGATCCGTTTATGGCATTTTATAAAGTGTTTCCCACTCCCCGCCTCCGGAAACAAAACTGTTCGGTACATGTTAGATGCAATCGGCTAATAGACCGGGAGCTGGACTCCAAAACTCGCCCCAAGCATTGTCCCGACATTATCCTCTATATGTCCGGCGTCTCAGATTTTGCGTTATAAGAATCGGTCTGAATTATGTCTTAGGTCAAAGGTTGGGTTGCCCGGCTCCTATTCTTACCCTCTTATGTTCCGCTCCTTCGGCTAAAAGGGTAAAGGGAGAACCACTGCGATTGTATGTCCAGCTCGCCTTGTCAAGTACCTCAGTGGAGAAAGCCAAAAATCGACTGTCATAATAAGCGAGAACCTGTCTGCGATCTGAGCACAAGTGTTAAACTAAAAATCGATGGAGGTTATTCCGTGTCATACGAGGGGTCTGTATCTTCACAAACCATGTGGTAATGGATTTTAACCTCGGTATACCCGAATACCACAAAACACTGGGGGCTAGTAACCAGCCCCCGCAGTCAAGCTCCTACGGCTAAGTGAAAGCACTAAAGCCACATAGTCCGATTGCCTTGTTCCCCCCTCTCGCACCACGGCCTCTGGGCTCCGATAATTCCGCTAAGGGTAAAGTTGCGGAGGTCGAAACACCTCTTGTAATATTTACATGGGCGCTAAAGCCGACGACTGGCAACTTTCAGTTCCAAACGGCCACACATGAGTCAAAATAATCCAAATCTCAAAAGCATGATAAACCATGCATACGCATTATAAAACGAAATGTTCATTGGGCATGCAATAATGTGTTCATTCATAAATTACATCCTTGGGGCATTGGGTCTCTATCGACCGAGCACCCTCTATCGCAGCAGTAAAGTAAAACTCGGGGCGCCTATGCTACTTCCCAGGAGGCGAGGGCGCAGTAGCAATCTCGAACAACTTCATCACTGGCCAGTGCATCATGGTCCTCGCAAAGGCCATCCGCGCTCCCTCAATGCATACGGAGCGCTTCAGGACCTCAATTCGGGATGAGGCGTCGCAAAGCTTCTGCACCAGGCCAAAATAGCTGGTCGGTAGTGGCTCCGTAGGCCACAACCGAATGCAGAGGTCCTTCAGGGCTGGCTCCGCCATCCTATGCAACTCCATTAGCTGCTTCATTTGATAGCTGAGGAGGGGACGGGGCTCAGGGGTCTGAAATTGCGTCTGGAACAGTCTTTGTTCCGCATCCCCAGTGGCAAAGTGCTTGGCCGCATCCGCTGCACTCCTCGGGAGACTCGTAAAGGTGCCTGATGAACGCCATAGCCGTGTGAGACGAGCAAACCTGTTACCACCAAAGGCACATTGCAGTAAGTACGACTTACCATCCGCGATCATCCTGACTTGGCAAAGTTCTTCTTCAAAGGACTGCCTATCTACATGCTCCGATTTAAGCTCGGAGGACAGTGAGGACAGCTCGGCCACTTGGTCCTTGGTCTTTTGCTCGAGGGCCTCGCACTTAGTGCTTGCATCTTGGAGCTCCTGCTGCACCTCGGCCACCCGAGCTTCGTGCTTGCCACCGACAACCTTCAGGGAGCTCAATTCGGCCGCCGCTTGTTCGGCCACCAACTTATGATCGGCGGCCTCCTGCTTGGCTCTCTCCAGCTCAGCCTTGAGGTTCTCGACCTCGAAATTCATGGCCGCAGACACAATGGGAAGTCAGATCTCAGGAATGAAAACCCGAAAACCTCAATTAATGAGGATGATAAAGGTCTTCGCAGTATAATTGAAACTTACTTTGCATTTTGTCAAACCGTTTGTTCAGACGGTTAAGCTCCTTGTCGGAACTCTTGAGCTTCCGGTTCACCTCGGCCAATTCCATGTCATTGGCAGCCGCCGTTGAAAACTAGTGTGAAACACACTTCCGAGTTGTTGGTGCTAGACCCCTCCTCCAAATCATCTCTAGAACCAATCAATTTTCAAGGGACACGAATTGATTTGCTCGTGACCTTAGGTTCTTTGATCCCCGGGTAAGTTTTTCAAACTCACCCACGGCTCGGGGGCTACTATACCCATACGGGATATATAAACCTCACAAATAAATTTCTCCTTGAGAACAGAGCATTACATGGCTTACCTTGAAGCCCGCCAACAGACCGCCGAAGCCCACTTTCAGTCCGCTATCAACGGACTGAATACCTTGCAGAAGCGCACCCATAAGGTACGATGATCTTCGGCGATGGAGGAGCTACGCAAAGCCTCCTCCATCATGGCTGGCCACCCGGTTGCGGCTTTCCCCGCCATGGGCGGCACCGGTGGTGGCACTTCTGCTCCCCCTTCCTAAGAAGGCAGAGTCGTTGACACCGGAGGCTTGGAGGTCTCCGGAGCCGTCTTCGGTGGGAGCTCTAATGAGTCACGGTCTCCCTCTTTGCTCGCCAGGAGGGGCTCGACCTCCTGGCCTTCGATCACCAAGGTATGAGCCTCGGTCATGACCTCCTCTCGCCCAGTGTTCGTCCTGGGAGGGGTCTGGCAGGATACCACCTCCACTGCCTCTTCAGCAACCTGAGGGGGAGAGGTGCGGGACGCAGTTCTGCTCTCCGCCAGCTCGGCGTGCGGGGGATCTCCCTCTGAGACTTGTTCAGTCGGGAGATCGCGGGCCAGGCTGCAACGCAAATGACGTTTGTCCGGTGAGTGACAGAAACTTCATATAAGTACAACAAAAAGTATTTGGATTCGGTACCTCTGGGCCGGGGGCTTCGCCCTGGGGGTCGTCCGAGGGATCCACTCGGAGGCCTCGGATTCCTCATCGGAATGCGGGCTGACATCGGGCAGGACCACCTTGGACCAGCAGGATCTCTTTGGGGAGGGGGGAGCTGGATCCTCCTCGACATCCATAGATGCCCACTCTTCCTTGTCCAGGAGGAATCCACTTCCCCTCTTCCTCTATGTGCTCCTCCTCGTGAGCAGACGAGGCCTGGGTCTCCCCGGACCTAGTTCCCGGAGGGCCTCTTGGGCGGAGGCCTTCTCGGGTCTCCTTCTTCTCGCCCTTCTTCTTCTCCTCCTTCTTCTCTGGCACTGAATACGGCGCCACGACAAGCATCACTGCCAAAAGGGCCCATCTAGGGGCTTCGGGCAGTGGTGCAGGACCATTGAGCCGCAAGGCCTTGGCCAGCCAGCCCTATGGAGACAGAGAGGGAGAGGTTAAAATCCTTGCTAAGAGATTGAACCCGAGGATAAAAATAGAAACTTTACCTTAAGCGGAGGGTTTTCGGCATCCAAGCCGGTGTCTTCCTCCTTGCCCGGCCATTCCTCCTGGGGCTTGAACAATGCCTTCCACAGCTTCTCCAAAGTAGTGCGGTAAAGCCTGCGCACGGTGGGAGGGTCGTTAGACTTGTAGGCCCACATTGGTGTAGCCCGGAGCTGGCAGGGGAGTAGACGGCGGCGGAGCATGACCTGGATCATGTTGGTGAGCCCGACGTTCGCTTCTAGCATCTGCGTGATGCGATTCTGCAGCGCTTTCACTTTCATGGTTGACCCCCAGTCCAGGCCTTTCTTGATCCACGAGGTCAGGCTCGCAGGGGGTCCGGATCTGAACTCGGAAGGCACTGCCCAGTCTGCGCCTCGTGGTTCAGTGATGTAGAACCTCTCTTTCTGCCAGACTTTGACAGTGTCGATGAAGGTGCCTTCCGGCCACTCTACCCGCGGAAGCTTACTGATCACAGCCCCTCCACAATCTGCGTGCTGGCTATTTACGGTCTTCGGCTTGACATTGAAAACCTTCAGCCACAAGCCGAAGTGTGGCTGAACCGGCAAGAAGGCCTCGCAGACAATGATGAAGGCGGATATGTGCATAATGGAGTTCGGGGGAAGATCGTGGAAATCTAACCCTTAGAAAAACATTAGGCCCCTTACAAAGGGTTGCAGCGGGAAGCTCAGTCCCTAGATGAAATGGGGAAAGAACACCACCCGCTCTCCGAGCTTCGGTGTGGGCACTACTTGGCCCTCCTCGGGGGCGCAGTGGGCGAAATCAATTAGGAGGTAGCCGGCGCGCTTCAGCTCTTGGATGTCGTCCTCGGTGACGCACGAGAGCTCCCACTTTCCTTGCATGCCTGAGCCGGCCATGGACGAGCTTGGGGAAAGGAGAAGGGTGGCTTGGAGGGAGTTGGAAGAAAATTAGATCTGTGCACTTGGAGCGAAGGAGATTGAGAGGAGCAAATCTGAGGAGCGTGGGGAGGCTTCGGGGATTTTTCGCCCATTTATGGAAGACTGTAATGCCAAGGGTCCTCTTACTGTGCCACAGATTGCGTCATTTCCCGTAGCAACCATGCCAGTATGCGTGCATGGGATAACCCAAATCATTAATCATATCCCGTAAAAAATGGAGCACGGTCTTCATGTCGATTAGATGTGACAATAAAAAGGTGACCTCGAACCGCGAATCGAGTTTTTGTAACTCGTTAAGTGGCCGCGGCCTATCTTAGCCTTTCGTCAGAAAGGTTGTCAGGAAAGGCATTGTTCATACACAGGCATTTGGCCTTCGAGGCTAAGCAAGGTATGTTCGGAAAGCAGGGTGTCATCGGTGGCCGAGCTAAGGGTGACCGAGCATGAAGGGAAGAAGAGAACTCACCCCGCAAGCCGAGCACTCTAGACGTGCAGCAGCTAAATGCCATGAAGACCGGTGTTGGAGGCTAGTTCGGGGGCTACTGAGGGAGTCCGGGATTATGGGGTCCTCGGGCATTGGCTTATCTTCTGTGGACCAGCCCGGTGGGCCGCCTTGTGGCATCTGCGGGAAGGCCAGACTACAGAATGACCCCGTGCTTAGGGGGGAAGGTTCCGAAGACTTGGTGTGTCCTCCAAGTAAGAATGGGCGTATCCATGCCCGGATCAAAACCTACCATGTGTAATCCTAGGTACCCCTGGTGTCTATATAAACCAGGGGCTTAGTTCGTAGAGAGATAAGTCAACTCATCTAGGGTTTAGGTCATTCGATCTCGAGGTAGATCAACTCTGTAACCATCATACTCATCAATACAATCAAGCAGGACGTAGGGTTTTACCTCCTCACGACGGCCCGAATCTGGGTAAACATCATCTCCTTCGTCCCCTGTTAACCATCGATCCTAGATTCATAGTTCGGGACCCCCTACCCGAGATCTGCCGGTTTTGACACCGACTGGGTTGGCTTCAATCCTGCACTGTGATATGAAGAACCCAAGGAGCTTGCCAGAGGCGGCCCCGAACACGCACTTCTCGGGGTTGAGCTTCAAATTGATTTTGCGTAGATTCGCAAAGGTTTCTTCCAGGTCTTGTACCAGTGTGTCCTTGTTCTTGGTCTTGACCACTATATCATCCATGTATGCTTCCACACTTCTGTGTAGCTGCGGTCCCAAACCAATCTGAATTGCCCTCGCGAATGTTGATCGGGCGCTCTTCAACCCGAACGACATGCGTCTGAAGCAGTACGGGCCGCAGGGCGTAATGAACGCCGTTTTCTCTTCATCCTCCTCGGCCATGAAGATCTGGTGATATCTAGAATATGCATCAAGGAAGGACAGAAGATCGCAGCCAGCGGTTGAGTCCACAATCTGGTCAATGCGCGGCAAGGGGAACGGGTCCTTCGGGCAAGCCTTGTTGACATCGGTAAAGTCGATGCATGGCCTCCATTTCCCATTCTCTTTGCACACCACCATAGGATTTGCTAACCAGGTTGGGTGGATTACGCACCTAATCAGACCTGCTTCTTCTAACTTTTTGATTTCTTCGGCAATAACTTCTTGCCGCTCCAGGGCTTGTTTCTGGACCTTCTGCTTGACAGGGCGCGCGTGGGGACAAACGGCAAGGTGGTCCTCAATCAACTCCCTAGGAACACCGGGGATGTCAGGCGGCTGCTAGGCAAACACGTCGACATTTGCCCACGGGAAGGTGACAAGCGCGCTTTCCTATTTGCTATCGAGGGTGGCACTTATGGTGAAAGTGCCACCCTCACCGTTCTCCCGTGCGGGCACTTGCTTCATCTTGGGGATGGTCACTTTGTCTTTCTTCCTCCTGGCGGCAGACGTCTCTGGTAAGTCCTCGAGGGGTGTGCTACACCTCTTGGCACGTTTCCCGGAGTCCTTATGAGATTCGCCAGAGCTCTTGTTATTGTTCTCCCCCTGGGATTCTTGTCGGCAGGAGCGAGTGCCTCATCAGCAGACGCTGCCACTGCCTCCCGGAAGAGCTTATCGACGCAGAGGACTGCATCCTTGTTGTCAGCGCGGACGGTGATGACGCTCATCGGCACTGGCATCTTGAGAGTGTTCTAGGCGTGGTGTGTTGCCGCCATGAACTTCGCCAGCGCCGGTCGGCCCAGAATAACATTGTACGTCAGTGACATTCTTGCAACGTCAAAGATTACCCTTTCTGCCCTGAAGTTGAGCTCGATGTCGAACATGACTGGCAGAGTGATCTTCCCCTTGGGCTGAGATCTTCCCGGGTTGACCCCTTGGAAGGACCTCATCGGCTTAAGATCCATGTTAGGGATCTGCAGCCACTTGACCACGTTGGGTGAGATCAAGTTCAGCCCGGCCCCACTGTCGACCACCATCTTCTTGACCTTGAGGTTGCATATTGTTGGCGAAACCAACAACGGCATGCACCCGACGGCAGTGATGCGGTCAGGGTGGTCCTCAGCGTCGAAGATAATGGGAGTGTTGGACCACTTGAGGGGTTTCCTCGCCTCTGCCACTGGTTCTGCCACATTGTTCTCGCGGGCCCATGGTTGAGCTGCCAGTGAGGGGAGTGCAAAGATGTGCCTCCGTCAACGCACATGGCATCGACAGCCTTCTGGAATTCCTAGCCTTCAGATTCTTCTTCATCTCCGTCGTCATCATCGTCTTCGTCATCAGACTTCTTGTCTCGGCCTCTAGCAGGTTTCTCTTTGCGCTGCTTGTCCTTGCCGCGGCGGCCACCACGGCTACCGCTATTTTTCTTGCCGGAACCACCTGCACCATCTTGGCATTTCTCCTTGTCCCGCCTTTGGTACTCTTGCTTGTGCATCCTGGCAAGCTGCTCTAATTGGCGGCACTTGGTGATGTCATGGCTCTTGGTGAGGTGGACCTTGCAGTACGGCCTGCCGGTCTTCTCTCGTGTTGCGGCCTTGTCGTCTCCGGAGCACGCAGCAGCACTCTTGCCAGACCCCTCGGATTGTCCTTCTTGCCGGAGTCGGAGTTGTCGTTCCCCTCGACAACCATTACTGCTTTTCCTTTGCGCTTCCTGTTGCGCTTCCAGCCTTTCTTCTTGGAGGTCGGAGCATCTTCGTCATCGTCCGAGTCGACCTCTGCGTCGCCGTCCTCTCCAGGGAGCCTCCTTCCCTCTTCAGCCCATGTGCACTTGTCGGCCAGAGCATACAGCTCAGCGACATCCCGCACTTTGTTGATGCTCATCTCCTGGCGCATCCGCGGGTTGCGCACGTTCGTGTGGAACGCAACAATTTAGCGGCTGGGTGGATGTCGGGGATGTTGTGCCGCAAGGGGCTAAACCTCTGGATGTACTTGCAGAGGGATTCATGTTTTCTCTGGGGGAGCACGTGCAAGTCGCTGGGCTTCCCTGGAAGCTTGTGGCCTCCATGGTATGCGCCAACGAACTGGTTGCACAGGTCTGCCCAAACAAGAAATGGAACCCACCGGCAAGTTCATTAACCAACTCCTCACGTTGGGATTGAGCGCCAACAGAAAGTAATTGGCTAAGATTTTCTTGTCGCTTCCCCCGGCAGCCTGTACGGCGATGGTATAGATGCCGAGGAACTCGGAAGGGCTGATCATGTCGTCGTACTTGTCGTGCAGCTCAGGCTTCAAGGGCCTGCTGGAGGGCCAACGGACTTGCCGTAGCTCGTGGGTGAACGCCGGGCAGCCTACCTCGGAAGGCAGGCTATCAGGCACCCCCGGCGTGGGCGGGTCGACGGCTGGGTCCGTACGCCCATCGGACTGCTGGCGCGTATGACGCCGCCTCTAGATGGTGGTGCGGGCATCCTCCTTGCGCCTATCCGTCAAGACCCGACGTTGGTCCTTGTTAGTCCGCGGATCCATCGAGGCATATGACACCTCGTCTTGCACGTCGGTCCGACGGGTAGGTTGCTGCTGAGGGGAAGACTGCACCATGCGCACCCCGCTAGCGTCGCGTCCGGCAGTGGGAGCCCCCGGAGCCGCTTGGTGGGCGGCGGACGGGCCACTCCTTCCGGCCTGTTGCGGTTTGCGAAACTCGGCAGGCTCTGGATCGTAGCCCTCCAGTCTTCTATTTTCTCCACCGCAGGCGGAAGGTTCAGCAATAGTTGGGCCTGCGCCGGAGCTTCCTCCGTAGCTGTCGTGGTTTTGTCATGACAGATGTCCTCATGCAATGACTTAGGTGTGAGGCCATCGTCGCTAGGTGGTGACTCAGAGGGGTTAAACGGGAATGGGAGGCAAGTTTACCCAGGTTCGGCCCCTCCGATGGATGTAATAGCCTACGTCCTGCTTTGTGTCTATATTGATGATGATCTCGATTACAAGGGTGCGGAATCGCTAACCTAGCTTTCGAGGGTGTGTAACTTAAGTCTTTCGTCCCTAGGGGCTCGCCTTTATATACAGGTCGAAACCCTAGGGTTTACAACTGAGTCCAAGTCATATTACGACTCATAACCTATCATGTCTCTAACACGCCTTGCCTCCCAAGCAAGGAATCTTCTGGTGTCTCCACGCGCTTGGGCGGCCCGGTGGCTTACTTAGTAACCCCCTTGCTCACCTTATCTTGACTACACGGCCCATCTTGAATATAATTCCAGAGCCGCCGTTACATTGACCCGGCCCAATAGGACGGGTTATACCGCGGGGTTATATCCCCAACATTAGGCCCCGGATTGATTTGAATTCATTCATGTCAATTTCCCTTATTTTCTCTTGGCGGCTTATCATCTGCCTGCATCTGTGTTCTTCATGGATCTTGAAGTGCCAGCTTGCACTACTTCTAGACCTATGTTTTTTCAGCGCCTGTCTGTCAGTGAAGTCATCCTTGCTGATCGTTGTACTTCAGAGTCATCATAACGAATCTTTTGAAAACTGCGCCAAATCCAGGTCGATGCAAAAATCGAGGTGCACCCCTAGCCACAAATTCCTCGCAGCCGTTTCATTTTCCACAATGCCGTTTCATTTCCCCCCTTATTAATAAGTCCGTAGGGCCACTGTGACAATCTTCTCGTGTTCTTCATACTCTCGCCCTTTCTTTGACCGAACACCACCGGAGCTTCGGAGGCATCGTCGGGGTCACCAGCCACGTCATCAACGTCTCCAAATCTTCCTGCAATCGCCGAAGCGAGCACGGCCATCTCCATTTTTTTTTCAACAAGATCTGGTACGAACCCGTCTCGTTAGGGTTTGATTCATCCAGTGTTCATACTAGGTCCGTCATGTTCATTCAAGATGTAGCTCGTAGATCCATACGCTCGGTAATTCTTAGTGTTGTATAACTCTAGTCTGTTCTTCACCCTGTTTTCCTCGTAAGTAGATCCAAAATAAGCCATCGAGGGTATTCTTTGAATGCTATAGTTTCTGTCTTTCCGTTAGCCAAAACGCATATTTCGTTGTTTTTCCTCATTTAGTTAGATCCATTCGAAAGAACGTCTTCGTAGAAATCTGTTTGTGAGGCAATCCTCTCGCTAATTTTTGTGGAGATATGCCTTTGATCTTCCTTGATTTTGCCATCATAAAATAGCAAATCATTATAGGCGACTTATGATACGCATTGGCTCATTTTTCTTGTCGCTCTTGTAGTTGCTCCGTAACCCGCCATCACTCCTAAGAATCCAAGTTTACCTTAGATAACCTTGTGGACCAAGGTTTCTTGCCTGCTCGAAAAGACATAGAGTGGCGAGCTCCCAAAGAAGAGTCGTATCTACAAGCGCGGCAACGAGAAGTCATTGTTTTTACTGATCATCTGCGTAGAGGTTTCCGGCCCCAGGCTCAAAGTTTTTCAGAGACCTTTTGCACTTCTTCAAACTCAGGCCTCAAGACATCGGTCCAAATTCCTTGACCAATATTTGTCAATTCCAAGTGTTATGCGAGGTATATCTCCAGGTTGAACCGTTTGTGACCCTTTTTAAGGATTTTTTATCTCAACCGTCAGACTGAGGTGAAGAATGGTGCTGCCTGTGAACTTGGCGGAGTTTCCATTCAAAAGAGGAAGAACATCGTCTTTACTCAATCAAAGCTGGTGAGTCATCCGAAAGGATGGAACAAGACCTGGTTCTATTGCAAAAAATACTGCACCCAAGGGAGAAAATCCCCTACCGGGTTTCAGACTGGAAAGGCTCAGCAGCAACGTGGAATTTCCGGGTTGGCCAACAGATGAAGAGAGGGCTCCATTAGCACCTCTTCATACTAAATTGAGAGATCTGACCGTGCATGGCTTAACCGGGATTGATTTGATTTGTTGCTGGTTAAAGTGGCGAATCCAACCTGGCAGTGTAAGGGATGGCTTGATGTGTGATTACTCAGGCGCCTCATATGATCCTCAGCGCTTCTCTCGTGATGGTCTGACTAATAACGCCCTTAACAAAGAAACAAAGAGGTTCTTTTCCGACTCAAGGGAACAGTGCAGTGTTACCGGCTTGGGTCCGTTCTATCTTCTCAACCCGCCACCTCCGGTATTGATCATTTTTGCTATCTTTTATCAATTTTCTTTGACCCGTCGTTCCTTACCACATGCTTTATATGCTGCAGGAGAACTCTATTTTCTAGAAGGTCACACCTCAAGCCCCCGTTCCCTCGCCGAGTAAAAAAGATGACCCGACCCCTGTGTCATCTTCGAGGGAGGAATCCGAGGTAGAACTTGATTCTCTTGGCCGCCTGTTTATTCAGCTTGCTGACGCGCCTTCTTATCAGGGTGACTCGGAATCTAGCCAAGTCGGCGAAATTGAGGTAACACCAATCTCCTCTAGTTCTTCAGAAAAGTCCGGAAGGTTAAGTTGACACATCCAGATGCTCACTTGGCTCCCGATTTTCTTTTGAAGAAAGTACAATTTGCCGGCTCATCAAAATGCAAGACCCGGAGTGGATCAGGCGACTTAGACCCCAGTTTGTCTCATGCACCGCCGGCTCGCAAACCACGCCTCGAGGTGCCTCATAGTCCAACCAATTCTCGTCCTAGAGCCGGTTTGTTTAAGAAACCTCTTAGTCCTTCAAATTCACTTTACCAGGACTCCCCTCCATCCTCGGGCGACTCAACTGCAACACAACTTCCTACTTTCAATGTCAACCGCGGGTAAGCTCCTGAACTTGCGCTATCAATTTATGCCTATTGAACCTTAAGCAATTTTTTCCTTAGCATAATACTTGATTTTTGCAATCATAGGGCCAAGGCTACTTTGTCAAAGCGGGCTGGCGGGTCATCTTTAGGTACTTCAAACCAAAACATTCCAGACCCCCCCGCCAGTGAAAACAACCACATACATGAGGGCTAAGGCGGCAATCGATGTTGAGACGCCCAGGCCAGATGAGCCGGTCTTTATGGATATACCACCTGAGGCCCACGACATGTCGGATGACCCATCTGCCCGTCTGCCAAGCCCGGTTCGTCCTTCCAGCCCGGCGATTCATTTGGATGATCCCATGGTGCCGGCAAAACCAAGCCTTCCAGATGTTATCATTGTTAAGGAGGGTTTCCAAGTTCCATTTGTTTCCACCTCCTTGGCTAAAATTGTGGCTAAGGATGACCCCGTGGACTTGAACAAAGGGAAAGCCAAACTGGATATTCCAGAGTGGTCTGGACTTGGTACTGACGATTTACACCAGCAATACTTGACCCGGCTATCTGAGAGCCGGGAAATTGAAATCAGCATGATAAATGCTATGAAGGAAAAGTATGAGGTAAGATTCTTGTTTTACCACGATCTTTATACTGTCATTAGCCTCCAAGGACCAGCTTATTATGGTAAGTTGGTTCCATAAAATAAATATGACCTGTAGCTGTAGCCCCCAAGGACCGGGTCACTGTGATTATAGCGAACCGGTACTTTGTAATAGAGAGAAACATGATCTAGGCCCCAAGGGCCGGCTTATCTTATTGAGTAGGCCGGGTCTTTATTGGTATTCTGAAGAAAATGGACCAGTAGCCCCCAAGGGTCGGCTCATCTCATTGAGATGAGCCGGGTCTTTGTTTAATAAACTGGAGGAAATCGACCTGTTGCCCCCAATGGTCAACTCATCTTCTTGAGATGAGTCGGGACTTTCTATGCTTAGATTTTTAAGAAAAACCGGCATGCATTAGCCCCCAACGGTCAAGGATATTGCTTGCAATCTTCTTGGGACTTTGATAATATATAAAAAAGAAGTAATCCGTCATAGGGCGGCTGGAGCTGTTTGTAGAAATATTTGCTCATACTTCTTGTATGTCTGTCAAGAGTATGTAGGGGATGCTGAGTCGGTTGATGTGAAATTGCAGAAATGGCTCAAGGAAGAGAGGAAACTGAAAGCTGATGCTGAGCTCATGGCGGCTCGTTTTGAGGATTCTGCACCGTAGGCTAATGAACGTCTTGAACAAGCCGTAAAGTTGTTTGAGGCGGAAAGGCCACCCTTTTTAAAATGTGCTGAAAAGGCTGAAGGGAAACTCGATCCATTGAAGGAGAAATATGCCACTCTTGTGAAACAAATAAACGAGATGTTGACGGCAATCTTCGGTATGGATTCTGTATCACTTTTGTAAATTTACCAGCTTACGATGGTACGGCGGCTCATTGTCTCTCTTTTGCTCTCTTTGCAGGACGAAAAGACCATAATCTTGTAGAGCTGCCTATTGTGAAATTGAAGGCCATTTTCACATATATAGAGCAACTGTTCATAGGATCTGTTTACTCCATTACGGCGGTAAAGAATTTAAAACACCCGCCCAGAAACATCAAGGACATGTTGAAGCAGCTCTCCACCGTGCCACAATGGGTTACCGAAACTAGGAAAGCGGCCGATCGAGGAGGAGCAAATATGGCTCTTGCTCGAGCGAAGGCATATTTACCTGAATTGGATGTGGAGCTCTTAAAAGGCGGCTTTCCTAAGTTCAACCTTGATGGATCCATGTTTACTCATTCAGACTATGCTAAGTGCATCACAGAGACTCGGCCACTGGCGACTCTTATAGCTGAAGAGATTGACCTCTCGAAGTACCATCCTGCGTACTCCAATGATAATGAGCGTATCAACGCGCCAAAGATGAGCCGTCTGAGTAGGTTCCTCCCCGACGTAAGAGACCTTTTGCTCCTGATGTTGACGCATCATCTCTTGTTGAGGGAACGTCCAATTTTGAATCATTGAACTCAATTCGATGGCAATAGAAGGGCAAGCAGGTTGACGAGGATGATGAGCCGGTGGATTCACATCCAGAGGCGGCTGATGACAAGAAGGCATGAAGGTATCTCTGAAGATAAGTAAGTCGCCTACTGAGGTAGACCTCAAGTGTTTGGGGAAAACTAGAGTATTGTGTGGCTCCTTTATGGGCCTGTAATAGAGGTAGTCTTAAAACTTCTTTGAAATGCTTGGACGTGCCATCGTGCACGTGTGCACCTTTGTTGGTGCAGAACTCCAATCTTTCGAGTTGTTTGCTAAGATAGGATTTATGCTGATTTTTTGCTTATCTTTGAATATCTCTGTTGTTGTGCTCAATGAGTTGCTTGATTGAAACAGAAAGAATAAGTCAAAAAACAAGCCGGCAAAATAACTTGACTTTCGAGGCCCAAGTCTTTGTTGAACCTTTCCACAAAGATACTGAGAATAGGCAATTTAAACCTTGTCATAATAGGACCGCAGTTTGTTAACATGGACGCTCATATATGAGCTAGTAATAGGGACAATGTTGTTCCTGAAAAGTCATAATGTGATAATAAAAAATATATTTATATAAAGTACTGTTAATAAGCAGGCTCAATGAGACTCGGCGAAAAGAGACTGGCTTTCGAGCCTCAAGTCTTGCTTCAATGAAGCGGGTATGATAACCCATGGTTTATCCTAGCTTTCTGTATGCCGGCTCTCACGTGACTCAAGCCGGTGTTTTAACCTTGAGAAGTTCAGGGTCCAGAAAGGATTTACTTGCAAGAGTACATGGGGTAACCTGATCGGAGTCGCATCAAGCATACACGCAGGTTTAACCATATATTGTGGCATTTTTGCCGGGTCAAGAGGGTGAGAAAGCTTAACTCAATGAGTTGGAAGCCCCCAAGTGATCTATGTTGCAAACAATAAAGACTCATGCTCACTTTGAAGGCTGAAACGACAGAGACCCCGAGTTTCGAGGATGCCGGCTTTATTATATTTGAACATAAAGAAGTATGTACATAATTTGCAAGGGGGGGATTACAAAAAAGAGCCGGTGGCTTTTAAGTATAATAAGGCCGCATGTGAGCAATGTTCTAGGGCCGGGTGGTCTCCTTTTCAGAGGTGTATGATCCTTCTCGTAAGTCCACCAGATAATATGAACCATTATTGAGGTTTCGGCTGATGATGAAAGGACCCTCCCAAGGTGGGGAAAGCTTGTGCATCCCTGTCTGATCTTGAATCAGACAGAGAACTAAGTCGCCTTCTTGAAAAGTACGGCTTCAGACTCTACGGCTATGATAGCGACAAAGGTCTAGCTGATATATGGCCGATCTAGCTGCTGCTAAGTCACGTTCTTCTTCCAATGCATCCAGGGAGTCTTCACGTGCTAGCTCATTGTCCGCCCCAACATAGGCAGTAACCCGAGGCAAGTCATGGCGAATATCACTTGGTAAAACCGCCTCGGCTCCGTAAATCAGGAAGAAAGGTGTGTATCCAGTGGATCTATTTGGAGTTGTACGAATACTCCAAAGTACTGCGGGGAGTTCTTCAACCCAACAACCCGGGGTACACTCAAGGGACACCATAGGCCGGGGTTTGATCCGTCTGAGGATCTCCTGATTAGCTCGTTCAGCTTGTCCATCGGACTATGGATGTGCAACTGCTGCTAGGTCAAGCCGGATGTGCTCTCGTTGACAAAACTGTTCCATGGCTCCATTGGACAAATTGGTACCGTTATCAGTGATAATGCTGTGGGGGTAGCCAAAACAAAATATCAACTTCTTCAAAAACATGACTGCAGTCTCCACATCCCAATTACTGACTGGTTCTGCTTCAACCCACTTGGTGAATTTATCAACCGCCACCAAGAGGTGGGTTTTCTTGTCAGAAGATGGCTTGAACGGGCCAACCATGTCAATCCCCCAAACCGCAAACAGCCAAGTAATTGGGATCATGCACAATTCCTGAGCTGGTACATGAGCCCGTCGACCGAACTTTTGGCAACCATCGCACTTGCGCACAATCTCTTCTGCATCTGCGTGAGCCGTCAGCCAATAAAACCCATGCCGAAAAGCTTTGGCCACCAATGATCGTGAGCCGGCATGGTGTCCACAGTCACCAGCATGGAATTCATTAAGAATCTCTTGGCCTTCTTCACGGGAAACACAGCGTTGGAAAACGCCAGTACCGCTTCGCCGATGTAACTCGCCATTGATGATAGTCATTGATTTGGACCGCCGAATTATCTTCCGAGAGATGATTTCCTTAGCAGGGAGCTCGCCTCGAGTCAGATAAGCTAGATATGGAATAGTCCAGTCAGGAGTACCGTGTAGAGCCGCCACCAAGTGTACCTCCGGGTCAGGAATAGCTATGTCCTCCTCAGATCGCAACTTGACCGAAGGATTATGAAGGACATCTAAAAAGACATTGGGGGGAACCGGCTTCATCTATGAGCAGAGTTCTGACAGGGCGTCGGCCGCCTAGTTATGCCGACGATCTATATGATCGAATTTATAGCCTTGAAAATGACCCGCCACATCAGAGACCGCCTGCCGGTAAGCCGCCATCAGGGGGTCCTTAGAATCCCAAGTCCGTGGAACTTGCTGATCCACCAAATCTGAGTCGCCCAAACACCTGACCCGACTCAGAGTCATCTCCTTAGCTATTCTGAGTCTGTGTAGGAGGGCCTCGTATTCAGCTGCATTGTTAGTACAAGGGAACATGAGCGTAGAACATAACAAAATTTATCACCTCGTGGAGAAGACAATATAACTCCAGCCCCTGAGCCCTCCAACTGTCTAGATCCATCAAATTGTATAGTCCAGTACGTGTTATCTATCCTATCTTCCGCAATCTGCAACTCTGTCCAATCATTGATGAAATCTACCAGTGCTTGGGACTTCATGGCGGTTCGGGGCACATACCTTAGACGGTGATAACCAAGTTCACTAGCCCACTTAGCAATCCGTCCAGTGGCCTCCCGGTTTTGTATGATATCACCAAGGGGCGCCAAACTGACCACAGTGATTTGATGCTCTTGGAAATAGTGCTTCAGCTTCCGGCTTGCAATAAAAATTCCGAAGACCAACTTTTGCCAATGCGGGTACCGCTGCTTGGACAAAGTTAAAACTTCGCTGACGAAGTAAAATGGTCACTGAGCCGGATGTTCCTTCCCTTCCTCTTTCCACTCAACAACAACTACCAAACTCACCACTTTGGAATTGGCACCAATGTACAGGAGCATTGGCTCTTTGTCAGCACGGGCAGCTAAGATGGGCGGGTTAACAAGCTGTTGCTTGAGCGCTTCAAAAGCTTCATTAGTGGCGTCAGTCCACTTAAAGTCACATGTCTTCTTCAGCAATTGACAAAAAGGCGTCTTATGAACTGGCTTAAAGCAGCGATGCGACCCGCCATGCGTTGAACCTGGTTTATATTTGCCGGCTCAGCCAGCGAAGTCACCGCCTTGATCTTGTCCGGTTTAGCTTTGATGCCTCTCTCGGAAACTAGAAACCCCAATAGCTTGGCTGCAGGAACACCAAAAACGCACTTGGCCGGGTTAAGTTTCATATGGTACACTCGAAGGTTATCAAACATTTCTTTCATATCATCCAAGAGTGTTTCCTTCTTATGAGATTTCACCATGATGTCATCGACATAAGCATGAACATTGCGCCCAATCTGTGGTTGAAGGCAATTCTGGACGCAGTGTTGGTAAGTCGCCCCTGCACTCTTAAGCCCAAAGGGCATAGAGACATAGCAGAAGGCACTGAAAGGAGTTATGAAAGCTGTCTTCTCCTGATCCTCAATAGCCATCTTGATCTGGTGATAGCCCGAGTATGCATCTAGGAAGCACAGACGCTCACAACCCGCCGTAGAGTCAATGATCTGACCGATACAACAACAACAACAACAACAACAACAAACAAAGCCTTTAGTCCCAAGCAAGTTGGGGTAGGCTAGAGGTGAAACCCATAAGATCTCGCGACCAACTCATGGTTCTGGCACATGGATAGCAAGCTTCCACGCACCCCTGTCCATGGCTAGTTCTTTGGTGATGCTCCAATCCTTCAGGTCTCTCTTTACGGACTCTTCCCATGTCAAGTTCGGTCTATCCCGGCCTCTTTTGACAATATCAGCACGCTTTAGCCGTCCGCTATGTACTGGGGCTTCTGGAGGCCTGCGTTGAATATGTCCAAACCATCTCAGACGATGTTGGACAAGCTTCTCTTCAATTGGCGCTACCCCAACTCTATCTCGTATATCATCATTCCGGATTTGGTGCTTCCTTGTGTGGCCACACATCCATCTCAACATGCGCATCTCCGCCACACCTAACTATTGCAGATGTCGCCTTTTAGTCGGCCAACACTCAGCGCCATACAACATTGCGGGTCGAACCGCCGTCCTATAGAACTTGCCTTTTAGCTTTTGTGGCACCCTCTTGTCACAGAGAATGCTAGAAGCTTGGCGCCACTTCATCCATCCGGCTTTAATTCGATGGTTCACATCTTCATAGATATCCCCATCCTTCTGCAACATTGACCCCAAATATCGAAAGGTGTCCTTCTGCGGCACCACCTTCCCATCAAGGCTAACATCCTCCTCCTCCTCGTGCCTAGTAGTACCGAAAGCGCACCTCATGTACTCGGTTTTAGTCCTACTAAGTCTAAAACCTTTCGATTCCAAAGTTTGCCTCCATAACTCCAACTTCCTGTTGCCCCCCGTCCGACTCTCATCGACTAGCACCACATCGTCCGCAAAGAGCTTACACCATGGGATATCTCCTTGTATATCCCTTGTGACCTCATCCATCACCAAGGCAAAAAGATAAGGGCTCAAAGCTGACCCTTGATGCAGTCCTATCTTAATCGGGAAGTCATCAGTGTCGCCATCACTTGTTCGAACACTTGTCACAACATTATCGTACATGTCCTTGATGAGGGTACTGTACTTTGCTGGGACTTTGTGTTTCTCCAAGGCCCACCACATAACATTCCGCGGTATATTATCATAGGCCTTCTCCAAGTCAATGAACACCATATGCAGGTCCTTCTTTTGCTCCCTATATCTCTCCATAAGTTGTCGTACCAAGAAAATGGCTTCCATGGTCGACCTCCCAGGCATGAAACCAAACTGATTTTTGGTCACGCTTGTCATTCTTCTTAAGCGGTGCTCAATGACTCTCTCCCATAGCTTCATTGTATGGCTCATCAGTTTAATTCCATGGTAATTAGTACAACTCTGAACATCCCCCTTGTTCTTGAAGATTGGTACTAATATACTCCGTCTCCATTCTTCTGGCATCTTGTTTGCCCGAAAAATGAGGTTGAAAAGTTTGGTTAGCCATACTATCGCTATGTCCCCGAGGCCTCTCCACACCTCAATGGGGATACAATCAGGGCCCATCGCCTTGCCTCCTTTCATCCTCTTCAAAGCCTCCTTGACCTCTGACTCCTGGATTTGCCGCACAAAAAGACTGCTAGTATCAGCAAAGGAGTCGTCCAGATCAATGGTAGAGCTCTCACTCTCCCCATTGAACAGCTTGTCAAAGTACTCCCGCCATCTATGCTTAATCTCCTCGTTGTTCACCAGGAGTTGATCTGCTCCGTCCTTGATGCACTTGATTTGGTCAACATCCCTCGTCTTCCTCTCTCGGATCTTGGCCATCTTATAGATGTCCCTTCCGCCTTCCTTCGTGTCTAACCGTTGGTAGAGGTCCTCATACGCCCGGCCCCTTGCTTCACTCACAGCTTGCTTTGCGGCCTTCTTTGCCATCTTGTACTTCTTTATGTTGTCTGCACTCCTATCCAGATATAGGCGTCTGAAACACTCTTTCTTCTCCTTAATTGCCTTCTGGACATCATCGTTCCACCACCAGGTATCTTTAGCTTCTCTTCTACTTCCCCTGGACACTCCAAACTCCTCTGAGGCCACCTTACAAATGCAAGTCGCCATCTTCATCCACATGTTGTCTACATCACCTCCTTCCTCCCAAGGGCCTTCCTTAATGACCCCCTCCTTGAACGCCTGAGCTACCTCCCCCTTGAGCTTCCACCACTTCGTTCTAGCGACTTTGGCACGCTTGTCCCGCTGGACACGAATCCGAAAGCGGAGGTCAGCAACCACAAGCTTATGCTGAGGGACAACACTCTCTCCAGGTATCACCTTACAGTATAGGCATGCACGCCAGTCTTCTCTTCTCGAGAGGATGAAATCAATCTGGCTAGAGTGTTGCCCACTACTGTAAGTCACTAGATGTGATTCTCTCTTCTTAAAGAGGGTGTTAGCTATGATCATGTTATAGGCTAGCGCAAAGCTTAAGACATCTTCTCCTTATTGGTTCCTGATGCCATAGCCAAAACCTCCATGCACCCCTTCAAAACCTATGTTAGATGTGCCCACGTGGCCATTGAGGTCTCCTCCTATGAAGAGCCTCTCGCCAATCGGTACACTCCTAACCATGTCCTCTAGGCCTTCCCAAAACTCCCTCTTAGTGTTCTCATTGTGGCCTACTTGCGGGGCATACGCGCTGATAACGTTGAGAACTAAGTCCCCAACTACCAGCTTGACCAGGATAATCCAGTTCCCACGTCTCTTGATGTCTACCACTCCATCCTTGAGGCTCTTGCTGATCAAGATGCCTACTCCATTTCTGTTTGCAACCGTCCCCGTGTACCACAGCTTGAAGCTGGTACCCTCCACCTCCTTCGCCTTTTGTCCCCTCCATTTGGTCTCTTGGATGCAAAGGATATCAACGCCTCTCCTCACCGCGGTATCAACTACCTCCCGAAGCTTACCTGTCAGAGACCCTACGTTCCAGCTACCTAAGCGAATCCTCCTAGGCTCGGCTAGCTTCCTTACCCTTCACACTCGTCGAGCAAATGCGAAGACCCTTGCTCAATTTCCACTACACCCGGGCGCCGATGTAGCGCGCCACTAAGGATGCGACGACCCGATCCTCGCTCACTTGCCACCGTATCCAGATCAAGATACGGCGCGCCACCTGGGGGGTGACGGCCCGGCCCTTGCCCATTTTCCACCACACCTGGGTTCCGATGTGGCGCGTCGCTGAGAGGGTTACGCCCCAACGAAAATCTTTTGGGTTTCATCTCCATAAGAGTGGCTGAGTTTTGACGTTGGCTCGCCAAGCCTATCACAACCCTCCTCCTTTATCCGGGCTTGGGACCGGCTATGTTGAGACAACATAGGAGGAGTTAATGATCTGACCGATACGTGGGAGAGAAAAAGGATCCTTCAGACAAGCTTTGTTGAGATCTGTGTGGTCAACACACATGCACCAAGTGTCGTTCTTTTTCAGAACAAGCATCGGGTTAGCCAACCATTCAGGGTAGAAAACTTCAACGATAAACCCGGCAGCTAGGAGCTGGGCTACCTCTTCCCCAATGGCCTTGCATCTCTCCTTGTTTAAACAACGAAGGTATTGGCGTACTGGTTTCATCTTTTGATCCACATTAAGGTGGTGCTCAGCGAGTTCTCTCGGGACTCCAGGCATGTCAGAAGGTTTCCATGCAAAAATGTCCCGATACTCACGGATGAACTCCCATGAGCGCGCTTTCCTATTTGGGATCCAAGCCGGTCACAATAGTGAACTGCTTGGACGAATCGCCTGGCATGAAATCGATCTGCTATGTATCTTCAGCCGGCTTAAACTTGAGCGAAGGTTTCGACTCATTATTGCGCTTCTTGAGTGGGCTCATATCGGCCGGGTCGACATTGGCTGTATAGAATTTCAATTCTTCAGCTGCGCAAGTCGACTTGGCGTAAGCCGCATCTCCTTCCTCGCACTCCTGAGCTATCTTCTGGTTTCCGTCCACGGTAATGGCGCCTTCCAGTCCAGGCATCTTGAGCTTGAGATAGACATAACAATGTCGGGCCATGAAACAAGCATAAACCGGTTGCCCAAAGAGGGCATGATAAGGGCTCTTTACATTGACCACCTCAAACATCAAAGGCTCGCATCTGTAATTGTACTCATTATCAAACGCGACGTCGAGCTTGATCCACCCAATTGGATAGGCCGACTTTCCAGGAACAATCCCGTGAAACACCATTGTTGAGGGAAGCAGCTTGCTCTCAGATAGGTTCATCCGGCGAAAAGTTTCGTAGCATAAGATATTTATGCTACTGTCCCCATCCATAAGGACCTTGGACAAAGTGTAACCGCCAACCTAAGGTGCCACCACCAAAGCCAAACCGCCAGGGTTGTCAACCCGGGAGGGATGATCCTCCCTTCTCTAGGTAATCGAATGTTCAGACCAGTTGAGATACCTGGGAACTGCCGGATCTGCCATGTTGACAGCTCTGCTCTTGAACTTACTGTCTGGCTTGCAAGTACTAGTGGTGAAAACATGGTACTGGCCGCTATTCAGCTGCTTGGGATTACCTTGGAGGACGCCTTGGTTGCTATGCTGCTGATTGCCTTGATCAAGAAGCTGCCCATCACCGTTGATGTGGTGGTGATGAGATTTAGCTCCTGAGCCGCCCCATGGAAAGCCAGAGCCGCCCGATTTGACGGGGGTTGGGCCGCCGCGATTCCTGCTATAGAGACACCAACTTGATGAGGCGACTCATGAACCTCCTTGAGGATGTTGGTCTCGTGACGCCGGCCGGTTTGACGTCCGCCGGGTTGGGCGTGCCGAGCCGGCTCGACAATGTTGGTGCAGATGTTTGACTCGAGCACCGACGCGCCAATCTGGCCGATGAAGACATGGATCTTACCAAAGGGGACCCGGTACCCGTACTCAATCGAGTCGGTCTCGGGGCCCCACCCTGAGTCATCGATCTAGATCTTGCCGCGGCGGCTCTTGGTCATTCGGACGACCGCGAATCCCCCGAACCCTAGAAGGGCTCCCTTCAAGAACTCAACTCCACCAGGCGAGGGCCCCATGGTGGGTGCCAACGGTCGTGGTTTTTTCATGGCAGATGTCCTCATGCAAGGACTTAGGTGTGAGGCCATCGCCGCTAGGTGGCGACTCAAAGGGGTTAAGTGAGAACAGGAGGCAAGTTTACCCATGTTCGGACCCTTCGATGGAGGTAATAGCCCACGTCCTGCTTTGTGTCTATATTGATGATGATCTCGATTACAAAGGTGCGGAATCGCTAACCTAGCTTTCGAGGGTGTGTAACTTAAGTCTTTCGGCCCTAGGGCCTCGCCTGTATATACAGGTCGAAACCCTAGGGTTTACAACAGAGTCTGAGTCATATTACGACTCGTAACCTATCATGTCTCTAACACACCTTGCCTCCCAAGCAAGGAATCTTCTGGCGTCTTTTGCCCTGTGAGCCTTGAGTCGCCATCTCTAGACGCTTGGGCCGCACGGTGGCTTACTTAGTAAGCGCCTTGCTCGCCTTATCTTCACGACACGACCCATCTTGAATATAATTCCAGAGCCGCCATTACATTGACCCGGCCCAATAGGACGGGTTATACCGCGGGGTTATATCCCCGACAGCAGCCTCTTGGAGGGAACGAGTAGCGCGCGACGGCTTGGGGAGACGCTCCTCCTAGCGGCAGCGCATGCGGAAGGTTCAGCAATAGTTGGGCCTGCGCCAGAACTTACTCTGTAGCCTCTTGGAGGGAACGAGCAGCGCGCGATGGCTCGGGAAGACGCTCCTGCTAGCGCCGCTAGGAGTAAGCTCCCGTCGAGCTCGGCCCTGCATGTCCTGAGATGGACGCGCAGGGGTCTTATCCGTGCGCCGCCCAGGGTCACCGCCCCGGGGGCGTTGTTCGCGGTGGTCTTGAGAAGGTTGCGTCGAAGGTCCTTTCACCGCCGTCGCTACGTCTGCTGTGCCGGCCCCAATCGCCGCGGGCGCATTGTACGTCTCCATGACGACGGGTTCCGGGTCACGGCTCGCGAAGCTCCGCGTAGTGTTGTTGCTACGTTCGCCGGCGTGGCGATCGTGAGGGCCGCCTCCGCCCGCGTCGCCGGCCACCATCTATGAGGGTAGCTTGGACGTGGACAGGGCGGGCGTCACCGGGCCCTTATCCTTCCTGGGGGGCATGGGCGTCGAAAAAGCTGTCAGTGACGACGCGCAGGAGTCGGCGAAGATTCACGCAAGGGAATCCCCCTACCTGGCACGCCAAAGATGTCGGGGTACGACGATCTATGGGGCCGACAAGGCCCCTTTCGTGGTTCGATAGAGGGAATCATCTGGCGCAAAGAGCATCACCAGACGCTGCACGCTCGAGGGTTTAGACAGGTTCGGGCCGCCGGAGCGTAATACTCTATGTCCTGTGTGGTGTAGTTATTTGAGTTCACAGTACAGGAGTGTCGCAGCCCGACAAGGATGCTTCGGGAGCGTCGCTACGCGTGTAAAATGAACGGAGAGTCTACCTTTCTAAAGGTAGCCATGGACCTCCTTTTATAGTCCAAGGGGTTACCATCGAGGCTAAAATTGTCTTTGCACACAATAAACAATGTATATCTATCTGCCAAATCTGCTCGCAATTGCGGTAGTGGGAAATACCTAACTCTGACTGAGCAGGACAGACGCATTAAATGCACCGTGAGGTGGCACGCTGTCAACGTATCCCGGAAAGGATTGCCTCTCCTTCTGTGCCATTCGTCCAGCTACCTCTTATTCTTTTACCACACTGCGGGATGGGTGTCATTAAAGCTCTGCTATAACCCAGGACAACAGCCACACGCCCTGCCTAGTCTCACCTACCCGCCTGCCTGCTCGACACCTGGCCGATGTTGACAATCATCCCAACGACGTCGAGCGATGGCTTGGCAGTCAAGGCCTTGGCGGGAGCGCTATTGTCCGAGTCCCCGGCAAGGTGGACTTGCCGGTTCGCTTGAACCTTCGTACGAAGAGCTTGGCGTTCAGATTTAGCCCGGCAGGGTCCTGCCGGTCCGGAGGCCACAGTCTCCTAGTGCACAAGTCAGGGTAGTAAGGGCCCCGTTCTTTAGTAGACCAACAATGGTGGAGCGAGCGTCTTCGCGGCGCTGATCGCGGACGACTTGGCACTGGTCGGGGCACCTCCGTGGATCTGAAGACGCCATAGAGGCCTTGTCCCGAGTGTCCTACCGGGCGGCCGCTGTTGTTGTGGTGGAGACTGCACTGTTCGCGCAGATCCTCCGGTGCGCTCGCCAGTCGTCTTGACGGGAGAGGATGTGTGCTGGTTGGAGGGCCCTACCTCCTGTGTGGTGTCGCCGTTGACGAAGGCGATGAGGCTTTGGATGATGGCCCTCCACTCATCCATCTTCTTTGAAGCAGGAGGGAATTCGAGCAACAGTTGTGCCTTGGCCATGGCCTCTGCTAATGTTTTCGGCATGGAGCACGAGGAGGGGACAGCGCTACGACTCTCGACAGAGTCAGCAGGAACGTTATCCGTCTCACATCGCTGCTGCCGATGCTCGCCAACAGGATGGCGTGGTGGTCGTCCCTGTGCGTCCTGAGTATGGTGCGCAGGGTCTTGATCTTGGTCTTGGCATCGCTCGGAGCGGCCAGCACTTCGTGGGGGCGTGTTCTAGCCATCTTGTGAAGGCCTTGACGCACGCCTCGTCGCTTCATGGTTGCGCGCCACCATGTCGCCCTTGGACCACGCTGCGCCATCAGCGGAGGTGGCGCAACGAGAGGATCTCGGCTTGTGGATCTCCGGACAACATCGCTATGGTGACTGTGCTCAATGGGATGCCGTGGTGGCGTTGCCCTTCCGCCCTCATCTGTCATAGCCACCGGCGTAGGCAGCTTGGACGTCATTGATACGTCTCCAATGTATCGATAATTTATGAAGTATTCGTGCCATAATTACCCATGTTTAGAATACTTTTATATGATTTTTCTCCACTTTATATGATTTAATTTGAATTAACCTGGACTGATGCTGTTTTCAACAGAATTACCGTGGTGTTGTTTTTGTGCAGAAAATAAAAGTTCTCGGAATCGCCCGAAACTTTTTGACGATTTTTCTTGGAGGAAATAAGAAATACTAGAGCGAATAACCACCGGAGGGGTGCCACCAGGTGCCCCAAAGCAATGAGGTGGTCCCAAGCTATCAGGGTGCGACCACCGGAGGGGTGCCACCAGGTGCTCCGTTGAACGTCATTCCAACGCTCAAAAATCCTATAAATATAGAAACCCTCAAAAATAAACCTAGAACTTCAGCTTCGCCGACGCAAGCCTTTGTACTAAGAAAACTCATCCGGAGCCCTATTCCGGCACCCTGCCGGAGGGGGCAATCATCACCCTTGGACATCTTCATCATCGCGGCGGCCTCCATGACAAGGTGGGAGTAGTTCACCCTCATGACTGAGGATATGTACCAGTAGCTATGTGTTTGATCTCTCTCTCTCTCTCTCGTGTTCTTGAGATCTCACGATCTTGATGTATCATGTGCTATGTTAATATAGTTGGATCATATGGTGTTTGTCCCTTGCTATCTTGATGTGATGAATTGAGTCTTTCCCTTTGAGATTTTGTTATGTTTGATTGAATATTGGATTTTAGATCACTTGATGTATGTCTTGCATGTGCATACTCGTGGTGACAATGGGGTGTTCTATTGATTCACTTGATATATGTTTTGGTACTCAACTTGCGGATTCCCTTGGTGACAATGGGGTAATCTATGCATATGGGTTCATACACATTCTTGTCCTACTTTCTCCGATAGAAATCTTGGGGTACTCTTTGAAGTTCATTTGAATGGATTGAATATGATGGATATGAAATTGTTTGATGCATGTCATATAATTTACTCATGGATACTTGTGTTGGCATTGGAGTATCTAGGTGACATTACAGTTGATTGATGTGTATCATATGGTGTTATTTTCGTATAAACTCTAGGGATGTTTGTGAGACCTATAGGAATAGCTCAATAGATTGATCGGAAAAGATAACTTTGAGGTGGTTCTACTACCTACAACAATTTCATCTTATGTTCTCCTCTACATATGAAGTTAGTAGTGATACTTTGTTGCACGTTGAGGGATGATCATATGATTATATTATGTTAGCTTGTTGAGAGATTGCACTAGTGAAAGTATGAAACCTAGGCCTTATTTCCAAGCATTAGTATACCATTTTGCTCATTGTTTACTACTTGTTACCTTACTGTTTTTATTTATTCAGATTAGAAAAACCTATTTCTACTATCCATACTACACTTGTATCACCATCTCTTCGTCGAACTAGTGCACCTATACAATTTTTCATTGTATTGGGTGTGTTGGGGACACAAGAGGGTTCTTGTATTTGATTGCAGGATTGTTTGAGAGAGACCATCTTCATCCTACACCTCCCATGGATTGATAAACCTTAGGTCATCCACTTGAGGGGAAATTGCTACTGTCCTACAAAACTCTGCGCTTGGAGGCCCAACAAAATCTACAATAATAAAGTTGCATAGTAGACATCAAGCTATTTTCTGGCGCCGTTGCCAGGGAGGTGAGTGCTTGAAGGTATAGAGCTTGCAATTATATCTTCTAATTTCTTCTATATCACTAGTTTGGGTTATAAAAGAAAACTACAAAAAATGGAATTGATGTTGCATCAAGTTCTTTACCTTTATGATGTTTTTTCTTGAAAATGATGGATCAAAAAAATGTGCCAAAGTGTTAGAAGTAGAATTTAATAAAAAATTTGGCATTAAATCCTTGAATGATGAGCATGATTGCAATGTTGTTAGTGTGTCTTCTATGAATACTCGTGATACTAATGATAATTGCACTAGTCATGAAAAAATTATTTCTTATAAGCATGTCAATTTTTGTGAACTGAATAAAGTTTGTGAACACATGCCTTATAGGGATGATAGATTTTGTAAGAAGCATAAACATGATAAAACCAAGTGGTGGCTTAAAGGTATAGATGGATTTGCTACAAAATTATGCTCTCTTCATCCCATTACTTGTGAACTTTGCAATAGGGTTGGTCATCTTAATTTCCAATGCATATTTTTCATGATCGAATCGTGACCCAATATTGTAATAACTTGATCACCCTTGAACTTTATAATGAACTTTGTTTATTTTTGGCGTGTCAATTGATAGAAAAAATAGTTGGTTTGAAGCATTATGATTGATAGACTATTTTGAAACTAGTCTACAGGAACTCTATATGTTTTGTGTACTAAATTTCAATGAGAATGCTTATATTGCCAACTATAGAAAGATTGGAAAACCAATATAATATAAAAGAAATGCTAATGAAAGGGTAAATATTTCCAGTTTCCCTCCTATTGTCTCTCGTAATGAAACGGGTGACGAGAAGGAGCTTCCTATCCAACCAATCTCATTAATACGAAGCTCGGAAAAATTGATTAAACCCACGCATGATGTGGTGGAGAAGAAGAAAATAAGAAAAAGTAGAGGTAAAAAGGTATCTCGCCAAAATAATGTTGCTCCTATCATTGTTGAGAATGAATCCTATAATATTGAGGATGATGATACACTTGATGATGTTTTTATGCCTTTTAATTTTCATGATAGTTATGATTGGGAAGATAATGATTCTTCTTATAATCTTGAAAATCTTTTTGGCACCAACTTGGAGAATTATGATGATAATAATTGTTATACTATTGGTGCCATTCTTACTATTGATCATAATAGTGATTATGCTAATGATATGCAAACCCATAAGCTTGGGGATGCTATGCTTCATGAGAATGACATGGTTGAGAATACGTTTTGTGCAATTAATGTTTGCTCCAAACTTGGGGATGCTATGCTTAATGAAGATGATATTTTTAGTCCCCTTACATTGAATGATCAAATTGATTATGATGAGAACAAAGTTGCTACTTATGATGATTATTGTGATGATACTTATGTTATAAAAAGTGGTGATGATTATTATTATATAACTTGTCATAATTATGAATACCCTTTTTCTGAACATTACGCTTTTAATGTGGAAACAATTTATAGTATTCGAGTCATCTATGATACTCCCACTATTATGTATGAGAAGTTTGCATATGGGGAGAGTAATAAATTTTCTATGCTTGTGGATCATGAAGATAATGATTTATTTGATATTTGTATTATTGAATTCTTCAGTGATGCTACTGAAAATTATTATGAGGGAGTAACATAAGCTTGTAGGTATTGCAATGATATCAAGTTTCCTCCCTATGTTTTCAAAGTTTTGAAGTCATGCTTGCTTTGCCTTCCTATGCAAGTTGATTCTTGCTACAATAAATTGTTTGCTTGTAAAATCCATATGCATAAGAAGTGGATTACACTTAAATGTGCTTTCCATGTTCTTCATGATGCTCTCTTGCATGTTTCAATTACTATTCGTATGTGAGCATCATTGAAATCATCATGCCTAGCTAAAATGCATTAAAGAAAAGCGCTTGTTCGGAGACAACCCAATACTTGTACCTACTGTTTTTGTGTGTTCACATGATAAACCTACCATAGTAATCATGTTTTGTGCCTTTTATTTCAATAATGTGCCAAGTAAAGCCTTTGGGATAGTGTGGATACTTGTTGATTTGATTCTATGCAAAAATAGAAACTTTTGCCTCCAATACAGAATTTCTTTGATTTTACTAGAGCGTCAAAATATTCTGAAATTTTTAAAGAGTATTTCAATGAAAATCCAGAGTTTTCCTAATTTTTTTGAATTTTTAGAGTCAGGGAAGTATGGTTTTCATTCATATCTTTACAGACTGTTCTATTTTTAACAGATTCTATTTTGCATGCATAGTTTGCTTGTTTTAGTGTTCCCGTAGCTTATATTGAGTGATATAAATTATGGGAATGATATAATACAGTTGGTATTGTGAGAACAATTATGAATCTTGTCTTGATAGTACCTAAGTGAATGATCTATATCTATTATACTAACCCATCTCACGAAGTTCCAATAAGTTTTGTGTGATTGAAGTTTCCACGTTTTGGGTGAGATACCGATATGAGGAGAATAAGGAGTGGCAAGACCTTAAGATTTAGGATTCCCAAGTCTATCGATGAGATACCGATATGAGGAGAATAATGAGTGGCAAGACCTTAAGGTTGAGGATAACCAGGACCTTCCCCTCTTTCGTCTTCAACACTATCGGTATACCTCACTTGAATCTATATTTTTATTTGTCACGTAATATGTGTTTTGCTTGGAGCGACATTTTGTTTCATTTTTATCTGTTAGATATTATTTATAATCATTTTTTAATAAAAATTACCAATAATTGCCTTTTAGGATACTTGAATTGCATGTTTGATGGGTGCTGTGTAAAAACAGAAACTTTTGTTGTAGTGTTTGAATTTTCATATTTTACTGAAGCATGGAAATTTTTTGAAATTTATAAAAAGTAATTCTATATAAACATTTTATCATTTAATTAATTTTCAGAATTTATTGAGTTACATAAGTACACTTTTTAAATTAATCGCTACAGACCGTCCTGTTGAGACAGATTGATGTCATTGTTTTGTTATCTACTTGTCCTAGTGTTTTCATGGCTTATATTGGTAGATATAAACTGTGGAAATGATAGTATACAGTAGATAATGTTTGAAAATTATTATGCAACTTGTCTTGGCAGTACATAAAGTTTCGAGTTACTCTTATGTGCACTAACCTATTTGACGAGTTCTTGTCAAGTTTTGTGTGGATGAAGTTTTGAGACTTAGCAGAAACCGGGATATGAGAGGAATAAAAAAGACACAAGAGCTCAAGCTTGGGGATGCCCAAGGCTCCCCATGTCAATATTACAACAAGTCTAAATCATCTAAGCTTGGGGATGCTACGCATCCCACCTCTCTTCTTCAACAACTATAGGTTAGCCTATGTTGAGCCCAAGTTTTGATTCGTACACATGATATGTTTTATTCTTGGAGTGTATTTTTGTTTTGTTGGCTGTTTAAATAAAATACTTAGATCTGAAAGTCTTTATTCGGAGAGAGTCCTCACATAGCTACTTAATTGTTTAACTACTCATTGATCTTCACTTATATCTTTTTTAGAGTAGTTTGATGTTCACTCTTGTGCTTGACTTATATCCTAAGAGAAAATGTTGAATGAATTTAATGTCATAAATGTGAAATTATGTATAAGCTATAAAATTTATTGGAAGTTAACAAACATAGCATTGGTCACTTGAACAATTCATGCAATAATATTGAAGGAAGAGAGATTTCACATATAAATATACTATCTTGGACATCTTCTATGATTGTAAGCCCCCATTAATTATTTTCAAACTTGATCAAGTAGTTGATGTTGGACAAGCAAGACAATGAATGGTTATGTTTGTTTATATTCACTTAGAATTTATATTGTCATGGATCTTCTAACATGTGGTGCTTGCTTAGGATGTTTTGCTAACCAAAAATTTGTACTAAGTAGAGACTCTACTTGTGCATTAAAAAAACCTTGAACCCAGTTTCTTGCCATGAGAGTCCACCATATCTACCTATGGATTGAATATGATCCTTCAAGTAAGTTGTCATCGGTCCAAAAAGCAATAAAAATTGCTCCTAAATATGTCTGATCTTTTATTGGAAGGGAAAATAAGCTTTGTACGAACTCGCAATGGTGAAGAAATAAAAGCGACGGACTGCATAATAAAGGTTGCTATCACAAGGGGCAATATAAAGTGACGTTGCTTTCCATTAAGAGTTTGCATATCCAAAAATAAAAAGTGCAAGCCAACCTCTGCTTCCCTCTGCGAAGGGCCTATCTTTTACATTTATGTATTTACTATTCTATTTAGTTTTATGCAAGAGTCAATAATGTTCATCCCTATTCCAATCTAATAATTCTTTAGTTGGCAAGCATCATGTGGTGGGGAAAGATCCAGGCACATATATCCAGTTAAATATAGGTGATCATGATTCATTATTGTTGACATTATCCCTGAGATAAATAGGTTGGGAGGCGGAACATTAAGCCCCTATATTCCTATGTGTTTGACTGAAATTGTTTGTTCTAAAAATATGCTTTGAGTGTCAGCAATCACGGAAGACTAAAGGATAGTCGAGTATGTGGAATTTGCTAAATCAAAGCTCTTACATAGACCCTTCCTAAAAATAAGACGAATTGTAATTGTTTCATGACTGAAAACATAGATTGTTGGTTTCCAAGAAAGTTTATAGTCTATACTTTAACATGTGAATAGCTTGCTACTTGATAATGAGAAGTTTTATGAGAAAATAGTTGTTGTTTATGATGCTAGAAAGAGTGATTGCAATTATCATCGATCAAACTTATATACTATGCTAGCATTCACACTTCATAAATTACTTCTTTTATCATTTACCTACTTGAGGACGAGTTGGAATTAAGCTTGGGGATGTTGATATGTAGCATCCCAAAATTTCATTTTGGCATGTTATAATAATAGCTAAGCATATTGTGGCATTATTGTATTGGAATGAATGGTTATGTTTAAATGAAATGGATTGAGTGTTTGAGTTGCTTTCAACTTTGTCATAAGTCACTTTCTATTTCTCTTTAGATGAGTTTCCATTTTTTCCTAGTCATTTCAAATAGGATATTCAAACAAATCAAAAACTTCTGATGATAATAGAAGAGGGGAGCCACATAATACTCCACATCATAAGCCATTTTGTGATCAAATAGAATTTATAAAACAGAAACTATATTGGAAAAATATTAAATTCTATTTCAAACTCATTTTGGGCATTTTCATAAAAATAATTTTTTAAGTATTTTATATGGCCTGGGAAAAATGTTAATCTTTTTACTCCTTTTTTCTGATCTTTTTGATATATAACACTCTTATATTTGGAATTGTTTTCATTTTCATATTAGCATTTTTGTGTTCCGTTTTTAAAGAATAGGAAAAACGCTTTTAAAAGGACAGCGCAGACGCGGCCCAACAGGGCGATCGGGCCCAAATCCTTCCCCGATCGGACCCAAATCAAATCGGATCGGCCAATCGATCCCCGCCCGCTCACTCCCTCCTGCTGACACCCATGGCTCACCTGGTCGAAAGGATGCCGCGTCGGACCCTTCCTTCACCGCGCCGGTGACTTTCCTTCGCAGGAGGATATCGCTTCCCTTCTGTTTGAGCGACCTCGAGTCCATCCCGATAAAACCCGACACCCCCGCACTCCGTTCCGCCCTAAAGCTCTCGCTCCCACGCACCACCGCCGCCGGAATTGCTCGCCATCGCTTCGCTCTGCCACCGCACGCCATTGCCGCCCTCCCACTCGCCATTGTCATCCCCGACCCTTGCTGACGCCACCAGGAGACAGGCCGCTCACGTCTTCATCAACGCGACGCCTTCCTCGACCCCGATGACCACCTGAGACATCCCCAGCCTCAAGCCCAAGCTGCCGTCCCCGTCAACCTCGCCGAAAACCTCCTCCGCCGCCGCTGTAAGCGACCTCTTCCCCCTCCACCATTGGATCCAGATCACATGGCCCCGATAGATCATTTAAACGGCCGAACAATTTTCTTTTGTGATTCGGTCGTTCGCTCCGCTCTCAGTCGCGCGCACGCCTCTCAGCCGCTAGGAAAGCACCACGTAGCCCTTGACTGCTCGTTAGAATTTTCTTTTTTCTGTTTTAGTTTATTTAACAGAATAGTTTCTGTTTTTTGATTTTCCAATATCTTTTAGAATATTTATTGGTTTTAGGTGATTCTTTTGGCATTAGGTTTATAAAATATGAACTTTCTGTAGATGTCAAGTTTGACTAGTTTTGAAAATTTGAAATATTGAATTCAATGAAATTTGTTTGAATCACTATTTTGTGAATAACTTCAGTTTAAAAATAGATTTTTGAGTGATACCTTTTGTTGCTGATTTGTATTAGATTGCTTTATCACCAGGTTTAATTTGGGTATTTTTTAGGATTAATTAAATTTAGGTTTTAAGCAGTACAATACTGTTTTTTAGTTCTTTATAGGTTTATTGTTATTTGTTTTGTTTTAATTCTTTTCAATTGTTTTCTTTTGTCTTTGTGACAAATTCTAATTAGTTTCTATTAGTTAAAAATATGAGTTTTATTTGCTGTTACAAAAATTATTATTATGTTCTTTGTTTGGTAAGAGACCTTGTTTTCTTTATAAGTAGAGTTTGATAATAGATTTTTGGTTGATTTTTTGTGTAGAAAAATTTAGGTAAAATCCTTTATGTTATTTTATTAAAACTTTTAATTTTATTTTTGTTAAGATTTTATTTGTGGCAGAAAACAATTTATTAGTTTGCTGTTCCAATGATAAAACTTTTCCATTGAGTTTTGTTGATTTCTTTTGGTTTTGTATTATGTTTTCTTTATGTTTTCCTTGATTGTTTTATTATTAGTTTTACTTGTTGTTATTCATTGTTGTGAATATTCTATGCTTATTTTGTGAATTGTTTGTCTCGTTAGATCATCCAGAGTGTGAAGCTTGCTACTTAGAGTCGCTTCAGTTTGAAAATCGTCAGCAAGGCAAGTCATTTGATCATATTTTTACCCATGATTTTATTGCATTAGTTCAACTTGTTCCACCATTGCATGCAAAGTGGGTAAATGGGAAACTTGGATATTGAGTAGTATCATGTGGTAGGTACCCCCCATAAACCCTTCTCACTTTTGCCCCGGGATACGATATTTTATTTTTGCTATGCTTTTAGTAGACGGGGTTGGTTGAGTGTTTTTCATGAGAGTTGTGAGAATAAAATTATGATCAAGACCTTAGGAATTCAAGACTCCAAGACTCCATGATGCAATGCACCTCTAGGTGGAAAGGTTGAATGACACCTTGGAGGACCCAATGGTAGCCTAGGTGTTGTTGGAGAAGTGCCAGTATTCACGTGGAAAGTTCCACCCAGGCACGATGAGACGGATAGATACTTAAAGACCCGAGGCTTACCTGAACAGCCACAAGCCCATTATGGGTTCTGGCTTCGTTGGACATCGTGGCGACTCAGGACGGACGGTGCTATGAGATGTAGAAGAACGGTAGGATTGGGTGGGCACCGACAGTGACCCAAAGGAACCCTGTGGAAGACCATGTTTCGATCTTCTGATTCTCAAACACCAGTCAGTGCGAGGACTTCAACGGAAGAGATCGATTCTTGTGGAGAAAGTGTGCAATACTGTTCAGAGTACCAAATCTAATCGATTAGCTGTGTCCCAGGTTATGGACAAGTTGAGCCTTTGGAACTAAAACTATCAGGAACTATCGACACAATTAATATAAATGAACTGGGTCTATTGATAATTTTGGGTATGAGAATTGGTTGGCGAAACCTTCTCATTAACAACCAACTTGTAGTAATAATTTTGCTTTTGCCCCTTTGTTGTAGGAGAAACTCAGCTTTACGCTAAACTAAAACTTACAACTCAACCTGCCATATATGCATATAGTGTAGATGATGATTTTACCTGTCCTCTCTTGTGACTTGCCGGCATAGTCAAAATACTGACCTACACGGATACAACGTGTCAGGTTGCAGAGCACTTTTCCGACCAGGAGCGAGGACTCGTTCTACGCTCGGTGATATACCCTTCGAGTCAGATGGACTCGTTGGCGTCTACGTCTTCGGCAGTAGTTTTATCTCATGAGTTGTCCTTCAGCCAAATTTATTTTGTAATAAAGACTCTATATAAGCTTCCGATGAATAAAGCAGGTCTGATTGAACTTTGATATATACATTGATGTACTGTGTGTGCCAACATGATCTTGGGATGGTACAGAAACATAGAGGCTTGACCATTTCGGGTCTGGTCGCTACAGATATGGTATCGGAGCACACGCTGACCGTAGGATGTAACCACTAGGATTGGAAAAGCCTTAGGAAGAAATCATTTTACTTATTTTTTAAAATTCCTACATTCTCATCTTTTCATTTCTGACTCTTCTCCGATTTCTATTTTAGATGGCCACTTTCACCCCAGTGCTAATCACGGAGTTTTGCCAGCCTGACGAGACGATGCCCTTCGGCAAAGAGCTGGTGCAGATCGTCAGGGACTTAAGGATTGCTCTGCCTACTATCACCGGGACCCCTTCCATGGCTCTTACGACAGACGCTCGCCATAGGATTGGGGTGCACATTCCCGGGAGGACCTTCGGACATCACACGGAGCCCATCGACTTCAAGTTTGTTGCTCCCAACTGGATTCTCGGGAGGAACATGGAAATTCATTGTGCACTCGGACGTATCAAGGAGGAGTACAGAGGCAATCCCATTGGATCAAACCTCGCCATTATCTCCCGCAGGGGTGTAGATGGAGAAATCATACGCACCGTGACTGACGACTCCGTACTTTCCTATGTCCAAGCGTTGGAGACACACATTGGCACTCTGGAGGTCCATGTAAGCAGAAGCACAAAGAAGATTAGACAGCTAATGTTCCGTGAACTTGAGCTCAAGGATGAAGCGCGTGAAGCCAAGTATGAGCATGAAGATGAAGTCAAGGACTTCCTCAAGAGGATCAAGAATCTGAAGATTTATGTTGCATCCCTGGAGGAGAAACTGGACCAGGGAGGAAACCTTCACCCGAATGGCGACATCGGCCCCTTCGTGAGTAACGACGACGACTACAAGGAGAGCACCACAGGAGGACGCACCACCATGGATTTGTGATGGAGGACCTTTAGTCATGACCGCCATGTTAACTTTTTATTTTTCTCGTAATCGTTTAGGCCGATGATTCGTACGACTTGTATCTTGAGTTTGAACCTTGTTGAGTTGAATAAATGAATGATTGTTTGGTGTGTTAATGTTTGTTGCATGCATATGGGTAGTGTATTTTTCTCTTTAGACCCTTGTTCTATTCTAATTCTCCTCACTCTAAAACATCAGATAAATCCGAGACGTGACCCCGGAACCAACTTCCCGCCGGAGCTCACCCAGCTGATCCAACAGCAAAATGCCTTGATGCAATTGCTGATACAGAATCAGGCCAACAACAACAACAACCCTCCACCCCAAGCCGACAACCTCACTCGTTTCTTGAGGCTGAATCCGCCCACTTTTTCCAGCAGCACTGAGCCCATTGTGGTAGATGACTGGCTCCACGAATGGAGCAAGAGCTGATCACCGCTGGTTGCACTGAAGCGGATAAGGTGCGATTTTCCGCACACCAACTGGAAGGGCCAACAACTTCTTGGTGGGAGAATTAGACCACCACGTATCCCATTGCCGGTTTGACTTGGGATCAGTTCAATCTAGCCTTCCGCACTGCACATGTCTCAGCTGGAGCCATGAGCTTGAAGAACCGTGAGTTTCGCAAATTACGCCAGGGGAACCGTTATGTGGCACAATATGTGTATGAATTCAGCATGTTGGCCCAGTATGCACCTGGAGATGTGGCTGATGATGCAGCCAAGCAGGAGAAATTCATGGCGGGACTAAATGATGAGTTGAGCATTCAGCTGACGAGGGCTACTTCAACAAATACTAGGAGCTGGTAGACAAGGCCCTTATTCTGGAGGGAAAACAGCAGCAGATCAAGAACTGCAAGCGGAAATATGGACAGGGAAGTACAACTCTGGAGCTTAGCAGAAGCCTGATGTCTACTATGCAACTTCTTGTAGACTTTGTTGGGCCTCCGAGCGCATAGTTTTGTAGGAAAGTAGCAATTTTCCCTTAAGTGGATTACTTAAGCTTTATCAATCCATGGGAGGTGTAGGATGAAGATGGTCTCTCTCAAACAACCCTGCAACCAAATACAAGAAATCTCTTGTGTCCCCAACACACCCAATACAATGGCAAATTGTATAGGTGCACTAGTTCGGCGAAGAGATGGTGATACAAGTGCAATATCGATGGTAGATATAGGTTTTTTTAATCTAAAAATATAAAAAAAACAAGGTAATAAATGGTAAAAACCGAGCAAAAAGGTATATTAATGCTTGGAAACAAGGCCTAGGGTTCATACTTTCACTAGTGCAATCTCCCAACAATGCTAACATAGTTGAATCATATGATCATCCCTCAACGTGCAACAAAGAATCACTCCAAAGTTCCTATCTAGCGGAGAACAATAAGATGAAATTCGTGTAGGTAGTAGAACCACCTCAAAGTTATTCTTTCCGATCAATCTTTTGAGCTATTCCTATAAGTGTCACAAACACCCCTAGAGTTCGTACTAAAATAACACCAATGATACATATCAATCTACCCTAATTTCACCTAGATACTCCAATGTCACCTCAAGTATCTGTGGGTAAATTATGCGACATGCATCAAACAATTTCAGATCTATCATATTCAATCCAACACAAAGAACTTCAAGGAGCACCCTAAGATTTCTATCGGAGAACGTGGTGTGAAAACGTGCAATCAACCCCTATGCTTAGATCCCCAAAGTCACCGAAATCCGCAAGTTGATGCCTCAACTTATATCAAGTGAATCAATAGAATACCCCACTGACACTACGGGTATCCCATGGAAGACGCACATCAAGTATTCTCAAATCCAATATTCAATCCAACATAACGAGATCTCAAAGGGAAAGATTCAATTCACCACAACATGGTATGGACAAACATCATAAGATCCAACTATATTAACAAAGCCCGTGGTACTTCAAGATCGTGCCATCTCAAGAACACGAGAGAGAGAGATTGAGCACATAGCTACTGGTACATACCCTAAGCCCCGAGGGTGAACTACTCCCTCCTCGTCATGGCCTCCGCCGGGATGATGAAGATGGACACCGGTGATGGTTTCCCCTCTTCGGCAGGGTACTGGAACGTCTCCAGATTGGTGTTTTGTCGATACAGAGAGTTGCGGTGGCGGAATGGTCAGTCTCCGTTTATTTCTAGGGTTTCTCGGATTTATAGGATTTTTCAGCGTTGGAATCACGCTCAACGGAGCCACGTGGGCCCCACAAGCTATTAGGGTGCGATCCGCCTCCCAGGGCTGCGCCCTAATGGCTTGTGCCCCACAGGTGGCTCCTGTCCAGTGGTTCTTCACTCCAATATTGCTTATTTCCTCCAGAAAAAATTATCAAAATGTTTCGGGCGATTCCAGGAACTTTCATTTTCTGCACAAAAACAACACTACAATAATTCTGCTGAAAACGGCGTCAGTCCGGGTTAGTTCTAAGTAAATCATATAAAGTGCATCAAGACCATATAAAAGTATTGTAAACATAGGTGAATATGGCATGAATAATTCATAAATTATCGATATGTTGGAGACGTATCAACATCCCCAAGCTTAATTCCTACTCGTCATCGAGTAGATAAATGATAAAAGAAGTAATTTATGAAGTGTGAAAGCTAGCATAGTATATAAGTTTGATCAATGATAATTCAAGTCACTTTTTCTAGCATCATAACCAGCAACTATTTCTCATAAGGCTTCTCATGATCAAGTAGCAAATTATTCACATGTTAAAGTATAGACCATAAACTTTCTTGAAAACTAGCAAACTATGTTTTCAGTCATTAAACAATTACAATTCATCTTATTTTCAGGAAGGGTCTATGTAAGTGCTTTGGTTTAGCAAATTCCACATACTCAACTATCATTTAGTGTTCCATGATTACTAACACTTAAAGCATATATTTAGAATAAACAGTTTCAGTCAAACACAGAGGAATATAGGGGCTTAAAGTTTCGCCTCCCAACCTATTTATCTCGGGGATAATGTCAACAAATAATTAATCATGATTACCTATATTCGACTGGATATATATGTCTGGAACTTTCCCCGCCACATGATGCTTGCCAACTAAAGAATTAATAGATTGGAATAAGAAATTGACTCAACATGAAAAGTAAAAGATAGGCCCTTCGTAGAGGGAAGCAGGTATTTGCAGAGGTGCCAGAGCTCATTGTTTAAAGCAGAGATGAATATGTTTTTGACTGGTAGACTTTTCCTGTCAATGTCACAACAGAGTTTTCAATACCTTCCATGCTAATCACATTATTGGCGGTTCGCAAACAGAATTTAAATTTTTACCCCCCCTCCACCATACAAACACATTCCATGGCTAGCCAAATCCACGGGTACCATCCAAACAATCAACTTTCTAGGGGGAGTTCTTGTTTATTTATTTTTGTATTATGAAGGACTGGGCATCCTTTTTACTGGCCTCTCTCATGCAATGACAAGTGAATAAACACTTATCCTGAGAATAACCCGCTTAGCATGGAAGATAATGAGCGCCTCGTTGCTCCATGAGTGGTACGAGCACACAAAACGGATGTTTATTTGAATGTTTAGAGGTGGCACATGCAAATTTACTTGGAATGGCAGTGAAATACCATATATAGGTAGGTATGGTGGACTCTCATGGAAGAAACTTGGCTCGAGGATTTGGATGCACAAGTAGTATTTCTACTTAGTACGAAGTTTTGGCTAGCAAAAGGTTCTAAACAAACATCACATGTTCGAGTATCTATGACAATATAACTCCTATATGAATATAAACAAACATAAACATTACGTTGTCTTCCTTGTCCAACGTCAACTACTTGATCAAGTTTGAAAATAATTAATGGGGGTTCACAATCATAGAAGATGTCCAACATAGTGTATTTATATGTGAAACCTCTCTTCCTTCAATATTCTTTCATTAATTGTTCAAATGACCAATGCTATGTTTGCTAACTTCCAATAAATTTTACCGCGTATACTCCTAGTATGTGAAGTCACTACTCCATATGGGACAAGAATATGAAGCATATATAATTTGACATTTGTAACATTCAATTCATTCAACTTTTACTCTCAGGATATAAGTGAAGCACAAGAGTAAATTTCGAACTACTCTCAAAAGATGAAGCACAAGAGTAAATTTCGAACTACTCTCAAAAGATATAAGTGAAGATCAATGAGTAGTCAAACAATAAAGTAGCTATGTGAGGACTCTCACTTTCAATAAAGATTTTAAGATCTGAAAATTTTATTTAGACAGCAAACTAAACAAAAATAGCACTCCAAGAATAGCACATATCATGTGAACGAATAAAAGTTTAGGCTCAACATAGGCTAACCGATAGTTGTTTGATGATGAGAGGTGGGATGCATAGCATCCCCAAGCTTAGATGCTTGAGACTTCTTGTAATATTACGTTGGGTGCCTTGGGCATCCCCAATCTTGATCTTTTGTGTCTCTTTCAATCCTCTCATATCATGGTTTCACCTATTCTCAAAAACTTCATCCACACAAAACTTGAAAAGAACTCGTGAGAAAGGTCAGTGCACATAATAATAAATCAACTCTTTATGTAAGGCCAAGAAAAGTTTCATAATAATTTTCAAACATTATCTACTCTATACTGTCATTTCCACAATTTATATCTACCAATATAAGTCATGAAACCTATATGAGAAGTAGATAACAAAACTATGACATCAATCTGTCTAAAAAGGACAGTCTGTAGCAATTAATTTACAAAGCGCACTTCTGTAACTCCAAAACTTATGAAACTTTAGGAAATTATATATAATTTATATTAAAATATTGTGTAAAAATTTCAGAAACTTTCCACTTTCCTGTAAAATACGAAAATTCAAACCCGACAAAAAAAGTTTCTGTTTTTACACAGCACACATCAAACATGCAATTCAAGCATCCTAAAGGCAATTCTTGGAACTTTTTATTGAAAAACAATATTATAAATAACATCTAATAGAGAAAAACAAAATAAAATTATGCTCCAAGCAAAACTGATATTATGTGATGAATAAAAATATAGCTCTAAATAAGATATACCGATAGTGTTGAGCACGAAAGAGGGGATGCCTTCCGGGGCATCCTCAAGCTTAAGCGCTTGAGTCTTCCTTGGATATTACCTTGGGGGTACCTTGGGCATCCCAAAGATTAGGTTCTTGTCACTCCTTATTCTCCTCATATCCGTGTCTCACCCAAAACTTGAAAACTTCAATCACACAAAACTTAACTGAACTTCGTGAGTTGGGTTAGTATAATAAATAAAGATCATTCACTTAGGTATTGTCAAGAAAAGATTCATAATTGTTATCACATAATACCTACTATATTATATCATTCAAATAATTTATATAACTGAATATAAGCTATGGGAACGCTAAAACAAGCAAACTATGCATGCAAAACAGAATCTGTCAAAAAACAGAATAGTGTGTGAAGATTTGTAGTATAACCATACTTGCCTGTATCTAAAATATCTGAAAAATTAGGAAAACTTAAAGAATTTGCATGTAAATACTTTGTAAAAAATTTTGAATTGTTTGACGCCCTAGTAAAATTAGATAAATTCATTACTAGAGGAAAAAGTTTCTGTTTTTCCACAGAATCAAATCAACAAGTATCCATATTATCCCAAAGGCTTTACTTGGCACATTATTGAAATAAAACACACAAAACATTATTAATACAGTAGCTTAATCATGTGAACACACAAAAACAGAAAGGAAAAGTGTTGGGTTGTCTCCCAACAAGCGCTTTCCTTTAAGGCCTTTTAGCTAGGCATGATGATTTCAATGATGCTCACATAAAAAGTAGTAATTGAAACATGCAAGAGAGCATCATGAATCACATGGCAAGCACACTTAAGTCTAACCCACTTCCTATGCATAGGGATTTTGCAAGAAAACAATTCATGGGAGCAAGAATCAACTTTCATAGGAAGGCAAAACAAGTATAACTTCAAAACTTTGAACACATAGGGAGGAAACTTGATATTATTGCAATTCCTACAAGCATATGTTCCTCCCCCATAATAATTTTCAGTAGCATCATGAAGGAATTTCACAATATAACTATCACATAAAGCATCCTTTTCATGATGCACAAGCATAGAATTTTCATTACTCTCCACATAAGTAAATTCCTTTTCATCCATGGTAGTAGGAGCTAACTCAACAAAATAACTATCATGAGACACTTGATTGGCATAACCACATTCAATATTAAAATCATGATGACAAGTCTCATGGTTACTATCACTCTTTATATCATACATGTCATCATCATAATCATCATAGATAGGAGGCATGCCATCATCAAAATAAATTTGCTCATCAAAACTTGGGGGACAAAAAATATCAATTTCATCAAACATAGCATCCCCAAGCTTGTGGCTTTGCATATCATTAGCATCATCTATATACAGAGAATTCAAACTATCAACATTGCAATCATTCTCATGATTCAAGGAATAATAATTAACTATTTTCATAATTTCTTCCTCTACCAAATGATCACAATTTTCTGAATCCTTATTTTCACGAAAGACATTATAAAGACGAAACAAATGAGGCAACCTAAACTCCATTTTTTTGTAGTTTTCCTTTATAAAACCAAACTAGTGATAAACAAGAAACTAAAAGATTTAATTGCAAGATCTAAATATATACCTTCAAGCACTCACTTCCCCGGCAACGGCACCAGAAAATGGGTTGATGTCTACTATGCAACTTTATTCTTGTAGACATTGTTGGGCCTCCAAGCGCAAAGTTTTGTAGGACAGTAGCAATTTTCCCTCAAGTGGATGACCTAAGGTTTATCAATCCGTGGGAGGTGTAGGATGAATATGGTCTCTCTTAAACAACCCTGCAATCAAATACAAGAAATCTCCTATGTCCCCAACACACCCAATACAATGGCAAATTGTATAGGTGCACTAGTTCGGTGAAGAGATGGTGATACAAGTGCAATATGGATGGTAGATATAGGTTTTTGTAATCTGAAAATATAAGAAAATCAAGGTGATAAATAGTAAACAACAAGCAAAACGGTATATTAATGCTTGGAAACAAGGCCTAGGGTTCATACTTTCACTAGTGCAATCTCCCAACAATGCTAACATAGTTGAATCATATGATCATTCCTCAACGTGCAACAAAGAATCACTCCAAAGTTCCTATCTAGCGGAGAACAATAATATGAAATTGGTGTAGGTAGTAGAACCACCTCAAAGTTATTCTTTCTGATCAATCTTTTGAGCTATTCCTATAAGTGTCACAAACAGCCATAGAGTTCATACTAAAATAACACCAATGATACATATCAATTAATCCACCCTAATGTCACCTAGATACTCGTATGTCACCTCAAGTATCCGTGGGTAAATTATGCGACATGCATCAGACAATTTCAGATCTATCATATTCAATCCAACACAAAGAACTTCAAGGAGCACCCCAAGATTTCTATTGGAGAACGTGGTATGAAAATGTGCAATCAACCCCTATGCCTAGATCCGCAAGGTCATCGGAATACGCAAGTTGATGCCTTAACATATATCAAGTGAATAAATAAAATACCCCCAATGTCACTACGGGTATCCCACGCAAGACGTACATCAAGTGTTCTCAAATCCAATATTCAATCCAACATAACGAGATCTCAAAAGGAAAGATTCAATTCATCACAACATGACAGCAAGGGACAAACATCATATGATCCAACTATATTAACAAAGCCCGTGATACATCAAGATCGTGCCATGTCAAGAACACGAGAGAGAGAGATTGAACACATAGCTACTGGTACATACCCTCAACCCCGAGGGTGAACTACTCCCTCCCCGTCATGGCCTCCGCCAGGATGATGAAGATGGCCACCGGTGATGGTTTCCCCTCTCCGGCAGGGTACTGGAACATCTCCAGATTGGTTTTTCGTGGATACAAAGAGTTGAAGCGGCGGAACGGAGAGTCTCTGTTTATTTCTGGGGTTTCTGGGATTTATAGGATTTTTCAGCGTTGGAATCACGCGCAACGGAGCCACATGGGCCCCACAAGATATCAGGGCGCGAACCCCCCAGGACGGCGCCCTGATGGCTTGTGCCCCACGGGTGGCTCCCCTCCGGTGGTTCTTCGCTCCAATATTGCTTATTTCCTCCAGAAAAAAACATCAAAAAGTTTCGAGCGATTCCAAGAACTTTCATTTTCTGCAAAAAAACAACACCACGGTAATTTTGCTGAAGACAGCGTCAGTCCGGGTTAGTTATAAATAAATCATATAAAGTGCATCAAAACTACATAAAAGTATCAAACCCCGTTACTCCTCTTATTCTGGGAACACCGGATCAGGATCCGGTAAGTTTGGAGGACACAATCACCCTAACCATGCAGTGCATAACCATGGTGGTCATAACCATGGAGGAAATGGGAACACTCGTCCCAACAACAACAACAACAACTTCAAGAATGGTAATGGAGGGAATGGCAATAAACACCATCCCGCTCCGGCTCCGAAAGATCTGAGTCATATCACCTATTTCAAGTGCCAGAAGACATGACATTATGCCACCGATTGTCCCCAGGTCAAGCAGGGAAATGGAAACGACAATGGCAACTCAGCAACGAAGAAGCCCAACCCTTTTCCACACGATCAGGTGAACCACATTGATGTGGAGGAGGTCTATGATTAGCTCGAGATTGTGGTTGGTAATTTTTTGTTAAATTCATGTCCGGTAATGGTACTTTTTGATTCTGGTGCAACACATTCATTCATATCAAAGGTGGTTGTGGGAAAGTATGGTTTGCCTACTAGAACGCTTAGTGGACCCCTTCAGGTCAGTTCCCCAGGAGCCGAGATGACGGTTGGGATTGGATGTCACATGATGAACCTCAACATTGGAAACCATGTATTTCCCACCGACCTCATTGTGTTGGAGTCAGAGGAATTGGATGTGATCCTAGGCATGGATTAGATGACCAAGTATGAAGGAAACCTCGATTGTGCCCGTAAGTCGATTTTTCTCACCACCCCGGAGCAAAAGAAAATTAGGTATGTATCCAGGTGCCCACAAGAGAATACTCAGATAAATTCCCTCACATGAGTTGTTCAGGAGGAAGTGCCGGTTGTACAAGACTTCCCTGATGTATTTCTAGAGGAATTGTCGGGCATGCCACTTGATAGAGAGATTGAGTTCCTGATTGAGTTATTGCCAGGGACAACCCCAATATCCATGAGACCATATCGAATGCCCGCTAATGATCTGGAGGAGATCAAGAAGCAGATCAAGGAGTTATTGGACAAGGGATATATTCGCCCAAGTTCATCACCTTGGGGAGCCCCAGTTCTCTTGGTAGAGAAGAAGGATAAAACCTTGAGGATGGTAGTTGATGATCGGGCACTGAACGAGGTGTATCAAGAATAAGTACCCTCTGCCGATGATAAACGATTTGTTTGATCAGCTAGTTGGAGCCAGAGTATTGTCCAAGATAGATCTTCGATCAAGGTATCATTAGTTGAAAATTCATGAACAAGATAAACCCAAAACAGCTTTCACCACAAGTTATGGTCTATATGAGTAAACGGTCATGTATTTTGGTTTGACTAATGCTCCTGCATATTTTATGAGTATGATGAACAAGGTATTTATGGAATATCTGGACAATTTTGTCGTGGTGTTCATCGATGATATATTGATATTCGCCAAGAGCGAGGAAGAACACAAGGAACACTTGCGTTTAGTTCTGGAGAAGCTCCAAGAACATCAGTTGTATGCCAAGTTCATCAAATGTTAATTTTGGTTTTAGGAAGTCAGATTTATCGGACACATTATTTCTTGAGAAGGAATATCAGTAGATCCTTCCAAGGTTGTAGCAGTCACAGAATGGAAGGCACCCACCTTAGTTAAGGTGATCCACAGTTTTCTCGGACTTGCAGGATATTACCGTAGGTTTATCGAGAACTTCTCGAAGATTTCCAAGCCCATGAAAGAGTTGTTGAAGAAAAGTCCAAGTACAATTGGACTGAGGAATGTGAAGCCAGTTTTCAGGAGTTGAAGAAACGTTTGGTTACAGCCCCAGTGTTGATTTTGTCGAACATTCGGAAGGACTTTCAAGTATATTTTGACGCTTCACGTCAAGGACTTGGAGGAGTGCTCATGCAAGAGGGATAATTTGTAGCCTATGCATCCAGACAACTATGACCTCATCAATTGAACTATTCCACACATGATTTGGAGTTAGCAGTCATTGTAGTGCACGCACTCAAGACCTAGAGACATTTCCTTATCGGAAATAGCCGTGATATTTACATGGATCATAAGAGCCTGAAGTATATCTTCACGCGGAAGGAATTGAACCTCAGACAGAGGAGATGGCTAGAGTTGATCAAGGATTATGACATGAGATTGCATTATCACCCAGGAAAGGCAAATGTTGTAGTGGATGCTTTGAGTCGTAAGAGCTATGTGAACACGCTCATAGCGGGAGGATTACCCCAGGAGTTAGCCGACGATCTCAGAGATCTCAGATTGGAGATAGTTCCACGAGGATATGTTGCCACCCTGGAGATTCAGTCCACTTTCACCAGAAGAATCCGTGAAGCCCAAAAGTCGGACAAGGAAATAGGAGAGATAAGGGAAAGAATGAAGGACTAAAAAGCTAAAGGTTTCGTGAGGATGAACGCGGAACTATATGGTTTGAGGATTGTATCTATGTGTACAATGATCCAGAGCTCAGGAAGATAATACTTCAGGAGGTCCACGATTCACCATACTCGATACACACAGGCAACACCAAGATGTATCTATACTTGAAGGAACGTTTCTGGTGGACATGCATGAAGAAGGGTATTGCCGAGCATGTAGCAGTATGCGATGTTTGTCAGCGAGTAATGGCAGAACATCAGAAGCCAGCTGGATTACTTCAACCTCTGCCGATTCCCGGCTGGAAATGGGAAAAACTTGGGAAGGATTTTATCACAGGATTACTCAAGACTCGTTCAGGTTATGATTCCATCTGGGTAGTGGTTGATCGCTTGACCAAGGTAGCTCACTTCATTCCCGTGAAGAACAGCTATACAAGTGCTAAGTCAGCCAAAATATATATGACCAGGATTGTACGTGTGCATGGAGATCCAAGGAGAATTGTATCAGATAGAGGAACACAATTTACCTCAAAGTTTTGGCATCAGTTACATGAAAGTTTGGGTACGAGGCTGGACTTCAGTACCGCTTTCCATCCGCAGACAGATGGACAGACCGATAGATTCAACCAGATTCTGGAGGACATGTTGAGAGCATGTGTGCTAGACTATGGATCTAGCTAGGACGATGACTTGCCCTACGTAGAGTTCTCATACAACAACAGCTATCAGACCAGTCTGAAGATGGCCCCTTTCGAAGCTCTATAAGGAAGAGGTGCAGAACACCATCGATGTGGGATGGTGTTGGAGACCGAAAACTTTTTGGTCCCGATCTTATAAGAGATTCCGAAGAGAAGGTCAAGCTGATCTGTGAAAGCCTCAAGATAGCCCAGTCCAGGCAGAAGAGTTATGCTGATAGTAAATGCAAGGAAGTAACATACGAAGTGGGAGACCGAGCATACCTCCGCGTGTCTCCACTTCGAGGAATAAAGAGTTTTGGTGTTAAAGGAAAGTTAGCACCCAGATTCATAGGCCCCTACAAAATTCTTGAACGTAGAGGTGAAGTTGCATACAAGCTGGAATTGCCGGAAGGATTGTCAAGAGTTCACGATGTCTTTCACGTTTCCCAGCTGAAGAAATGCCATGTTGATATTCCTTTGAGAGACACAGTGCCCCTAGAGGCCATACAACTTGACAGTGATCTGACTAATGAGGAGAAGCCCGTCAGAATCATTGAGACTGCCAACCAAGTTACCCGCAGCAATATCATCAAGTTCTGTAAGGTTCTATGGAGTCACCACACCAAGGAAGAAGCCACATGGGAGCGAGAAGAAGATCTTCGTCGAGAGCACCCGCACCTATTTTCTAGCCAACCCTAATCTCGAGGGTGAGATTCATCTTAAGGTGGGTAGGTTTGTAACATCCCAAAATTTCATTTTGGCATTTTATAATAATAGCTAAGCATATTGAGGCATTATTGAATTGGAATGAATGGTTATGTTGAAATGAAATGGATTGAGTGTTTGAGTTGCTTTCAACTTTGTCTTAAGTCACTTTCTATTTCTATTTAGATGAGTTTCCATTTTCTCCCCCTAGTCTTTTCAAATAGGATATTCAACCAAATCAAAAACTTCTGATAATAATATAAGAGGGGAGCCACATGACATTCCACATCAGAAGCCATTTTGTGATCAAATAGCATTTATAAAACAGAAACTATATTGGAAAAATATTCAAATTCCCTTTGAAACTCATTTTGGGCATTTTCAGAAAAATCATTTTTTAAAGTATTTTATTTGGCGTGGGAAAAATGTTGATCTTTTTACTATCTTTTTTTTTCTGATTTTTTGATATATAACACTCTTATATTTGGAATTGTTTTAATTTTCCTTTTAGCATTTTTTTTCTGTTTTTAAAGAATAGGAAAAACGCTTTTAAAAGGAAAGCGCCGACGCAGCCCAACAGGGCGATCGGGCCCAAATCCTTCCCCGACCGGACTCGAATCAAATCGGATTGGCCAACCTATCCCCGCCCGCTCACTCCCTCTCGCTGACACCCATGGCCCACCTTGTCAAAAGGATCCCGCGTCGGACCCTTCCTTCCCCACGCCAGCGACTTTCCTTCGTCGGAGGATCTCGCCGGATCCGATCCTTGCCATCGCTTCCCTTCCGTTAGAGCGACCCCGGGTCCCTCCCTATAAAACCCTATGCCCCTGCACTCCGTTCTGCCCTAAAGCTCTCCCTCCCAGGCACCACTGCCGCCGGGATTGCTCATCGTCGCTCCGCTCTGCCACCGCACGCCATTGCCGCCCTCCCACTCGCCCCGGTCATCCCCAACCCTCGCTGACGCATCCAGGAGACACGCCGCCCTCGTCATCATTGAACCGACGCCTTCCCCGACCACGAGGACCACCGGAGACGTCCCCAGCCTCAAGCCCGAGCCACCGTCGCTATCAACCTCGCCGGAAACCTCCTCCGCTGCCGCTGTAAGCAAGCTCCCCCTCCACCGTTGGATCCAGATCTCATGACCCCAATACATCACTAAAACGACCGAACCGTTTTCATTTACGATTCGGTCATCCACTCCGCTCTCAGTCGCGCGCACGCCTCTCAGCCACTAGGAAATCGCCACGTAGCCCTTGACCGCTCGTTAGATTTTTTTCTTTTTTTTTCTTTTTTTATATATTTAACAAAATAGTTTCTTTTTTTGATTTTGCAATATCTTTTAGAATATTTATTGGTTTTAGCTGATCTTTTTGCATTAGGTTTGTAAAATTATGAACTTTCAGTAGATGTCAAGTTTGACTAGTTTTGAAAATTATAAAATTTGAATTCAATGAAATTTGTTTGAATCACTGTTTTGTGAATAACGTTAGTTTAAAAATAGATTTTTGAGCGATTCTTTCTGCTGTTGTTTTGTATTAGATTGCTTTATCACCAAGTTTAATTTGGGTATTTTTAGGATTAATTAAATTTAGGTTTTAAGGAGAATAGTATTGGTTTTAGTTCTTTATAGGTTTATTGTTATTTATATTGTCTTAATTGTTTTAAATTGTTTTCTTTTTTCTTTTTTGATAAATTCTCATTAGTTTTTGTTAGTTAACAATAGGAGTTTTATTTTCTGTTAAAAAATATTTTTTTCTTTGTTTTGTAAGAGACCTTGTTTTCTTTGTAAGTAGAGTTTGATAATAGATTTTTGGCTGATTCTTTTTGTGTAGAAAACTTTAGGTAATCCTTTCTATTATTTTATTAAAACTTTAGTTTTCTTTCTGTTAAGAATTTGTTTGTGGCAGAAAACTATTTATTAGTTTGTTGTTCCAATGATAAAACTATTCCATTGAGTTTTGTAGTTTTCTTTTGGTTTTGTCTTATGTTTTCTTTATGTTTTCGATGATTGTTTTTATTAGTTTTACTTGATTTTATTCATTGTTGCGAATATGTTATTCTTATTGTGTGAATTGTTTGCCTCGTTAGATCATCCGGAGTGCGAAGCTTGCTACATGGAGTCGCTTGAGTTTGAAGATCATCAGCAAGGCAAGTCATTTGATCATATTTTTAACCTTGATTTTATTGAACTAGTTCAACTTGTTCCACCATTGCATGCAAAGTAGGTAAATGGGAAACTTGGATCTTGAGTAGTATCATGTGGTAGGTAGCCCCCATAAACCCTTGACACTTTTGCCCCGGGAGACGTTATTTTATTTTTGCTATGCTTTCAGTAGATGGGGTTGGTTGAGTGTTTTTCATGAGAGTTGCGAGAATAAAATTATGATCAAGACCTCAATAATTCAGGACTCCAAAACTCCATGATGCAATGCACCTCTGGGTGGAAAGGTTGAACGACACCCTGGAGGACCCAGTGGTAGCCTAGGTGTTTTTGGAGAAGTGCCAGTATTCATGCGGAAAGTTCCACCCAGGCATGAAGAGACGGATGGATACTTCAAGACCCGAGGCTTACCTGCACAACCACAAGCTATTACGGGCTCTGGCTTGGTTGGACATCGTGGCGACTCTGGACGGACGGTGCTACGAGATGTAGAAGAATGGTAGGATTGGATGGGCACCGGCAGTGTCCCAGAGGAACCCTTTGGAAGACCATGTTTCGATCATCCGGTTCTCAAACACCAGGCAATGCGAGGAATTCAATAGAGGCGACCAAATCTTGTGGGGCAAGTGTGTAAGACTCTACAAAGTACCAAATCTAATTGATTAGCCGTGTCCCCGATTACGGACAAGTTGAGCCTTTGGAACTGAAACTATGAGGAACTCTCGACACAATTAATATAAATTAACTGGGTCTACTGATAAGTTTGGGTATGAGAATTGGTTGGTTGAACCTTCTCATTAACAACCAATTTGTACTAATAATTTTTCTTTTTCCCCTTTGTTGTAGGAGAAAATCAGCTTTACGCTAAACTCAAACTTACAGCCCCACCTGCCATATATGCATATAGTGTAGATGATGGTTTTACCTGTTCTCTATTGTGACTTGCCGGCATATTCAAAATGTTGACCTACACGGCTGCAACGTGTCATGTTGCAGAGTACTTTTCTGAACAGGAGTGAGGACTCGTTCTACGCTCGATGATATGTCCTTGGAGTCGGATGGACTCCTTGGCATCTACATCTTCCACAGTAGTTTTATCTCATGAGTTGGCCTTCAGCCAAATTTATTTTGTAATAAAGACTCTATATGAGATTCCGATGAATAAAGCAGGTGTGATTGAACTTTGATATATACATTGATGTACTGTGTGTGTGCCAGCATGATCATGGGATGGTACAGAAACTTAGAGACTTGACCGTGTCGGGTCGGGTCGCTACATGATACGTCTCCAAAGTATCGATAATTTATGAAGTATTCATGCCATATTCACCCATGTTTACAGTAATTTTATATGGTTTTGCTGCACATTATATAATTTAATTGGAACTAACCCGGACTGACATTGTTTTCAACAGAATTACCATGTTGTTGTTTTTGTACAGAAAACAAAAGTTCTCGGAATTGCCCAAATCTTTTTGTTGATTTTTCTGGAGCAACTACGAAATATTGAAGAGAAGAACCACCAGAGGGGGGCCATCAGGGCGCGCCTAGGGGGATGGTCACACCGTTATAGCTTGGGACCACCCTGTGGCTCCGTTTAGCGTGATTCCAATGCTGAAAAATCCTATAAATATAGAAACCCTCATAAATAAAGCTAGAACTTCCGCTCCGCCGTTGGAAGCCTTTGTACCGAACAAAACTCATCTGGAGCCCTAATCTGGCACCCTGGCGGAGGGGGCAATCATCACCGGAGGCCATCTTCATCATCCCAACAGTCTCCATGACAAGGAGGGAGTAGTTCACCCTCGGGGCTAATGGTATGTACCGGTAGCTATGTGTTTGATCTCTCTCTCTCTCTCTCTCTCTCTCTCTCGTGTTCACGATTCTGATGTACCACGGGCTTTGTTAATATAGTTGGATCATATGGTGTTTGTCCCTTGTTATCTTGATGTGAAGAATTGAATCTTTCCCTGTGAGACTTCGTTATGTTGGATTGAATATTGGATTTGAGATCACTTGATGTATGTCTTGCATGTGGATACCCGTGGTGAAAATGGAGTGTTATATTGATTCACTTGGTATATGATTTGGTACCCAGCTTGCGGATTCCCGTGGTGACAATGGGGTAATCTATGTCCTGTTCAAGAATTCATCCGATTAACCAGTTAACTTGCCGATTAATCCATACTCGTAGGGTCACCGAGTAGCCAATGAACCGATAAATCGTCCGACTAATTGATTAAATGGCCGATTAACTTGCCGATAAGCCTATTAATCCCCTACTCGCCAGCCAACCAAGCAACTACCAGATAATGATTTCCTTAACAATGAATCTATGCATATGGGTTGATACACGTTCTTATCCTACTTTCTACGATAGAAATCTCGGGGTACTCTTTGAAGTTCTTTTGCGTGGATTGAATATGATGAATCTGAAATTGTTTGATGCATATCGTATAATTGACTCACGGATACTTGTGGTGACATTGGAGTATCTAGGTGACATTAGAGTTGATTGATATGTATCACATGCTGTTATTTTAGTACGAACTCTAGGGTTGTTTGTGACACTTATAGGAATATCTCAATACATTGATCGAAAAGGATAACTTTGAGGTGGTTATACTACCTACAATAATTTCATCTTGTGTTCTCTGCTAGATATGAACTTGGGAGTGATTCTTTGTCGCACGTTGAGGGATGATCACATGATTTTATTATAGTAGCATTGTGGAGAGATTGCACTAGTGAAAGTATGAACCCTAGGCCTTATTTTCAACCATTATTATACCATTTTTCTCACTATTTACTACTTCTTACCGTGCTGTTTTTATTTATTCAGATTATAAAAACCTTTTTCTTTTATCCATACTACACTTGTATCACCATCTCTTCACCGAACTAGTGCACATATATAATTTGCAATTGTATTGGGTGTGTTGGGGACACAAGGGACTTCTTGTATTTTATTGCAGGGTTGTTTTAGAGAGACCATCTTCATCCTACACCTCCCATGGACTCATAAACCTTAGGTCATCCACTTGAGGGAAAATTGCTACTGTCTGACAAAACTCTATGCTTGGAAGCCCAACAAAGTCTACAAGAATGAAGTTGCATAGTAGACATCAGTCGTCGGAGTGGTGTTCGTGCCCTTGGCCTTTTTGGGAGCCATGGGCGATGCTGATGACGAAGAAGAAGCTCGCGCGCAAAATGCTACTTTGGGTTCGCACACGCGATCCCGCTACGTGGTGCGCCAAAGATGTCGACGTACGGCAATCTATGGGTCCAACAAGGCCCCTTTGCGGTTCTGTTAAGGGAATCGATGCGCACAAAGAGCGGAAACAATAGTGAACGCAACGGTTTACCCAGGTTCGGGACATCATGAGGTGTAAAACCTACTCCTGCTTTGATGCATTATGGGTGTTTGTCCTAGTTACAGAGAGTGCGGCCTTTTGGAAGGGTGCACGGGAGCGCAACTACTATGTGCAAAAGGGCAGAGAGTTGGCCCTTGTAAATGTTGCCATGGGCCTCCTTTTATAGGGAAAGGGGTTACCACAATGGCAAAACAGTAATTACAATGCGGGTAGTGGCTCTAGTCCCAAATACCTAACCCTGACGACTTAGGAAAAACACATTAAATGCGCATGAGGTGTCACATCGGCGCCGTCTCCCAGCAAGAATGGCCTCTCCTTCTGTGCCGTTCGCCTAGCTACCTCTTATTCCTTCACCACGCCATGAGGACCGATGTCAATAAACGTGGATTAATCCTCCGGAGCTGCCAAGTGCCCCAAAAGGCTCTACCTAACCGCATGCCCGCTCGACACCTCCTCGACAAGTGACAATCAGCTTGATGAGGTGGAGCGGTGGCTTGGTAGTGGAATCCTGCCGGCACAAAGCTTGCCGGGTCTTCTCCTGCTGGCAAGGTGTCCTACAGACAGCCTCGTCTTCTATTAGTTGTGTCTTGAGCACAGTTGTCCCGCGGCAAGGCTTACTGGTCGAGATGTTGCTATCATTTGTGAACAAATCAGGGTACTAAAGGACCCGTTCCTTAGTACACCGACATCGTGGCTCCCTGATGGCTCCGTAAATTTTCAGCCCAATCTGAGAACTTTTATTTCTGCACAAAAATAACACCATGGTAGTTCTGATGAAAACAACGTCAGTCCGAATTAGTTTCATTCGAATCATGCAAATTAGAGTCCAAAACAAGAGCAAAAGTGTTCCGAAAAGTAGATACACTTGGGACGTATCAACTCCCCCAAGCTTAACTCATTGCTTGTCCTCAAGCAATTGAGTTGACAAACTGAAAGTGATAAAGAAAAACTTTTACAAACTCTTTTGTTCTCGTTTTTGTTCTCGTTGCTATATATATATATATATATATGCTTAACTAGTGTTCAAGTTTTCAGCAAAGAGTATAAACTAACCATGTGAATGATAACACTTAGGTCTCATATTTACTCATAACAATAACATAACTAACTAGCAAACAATAATAAGATATCTCGGATGCAAACAATTTGTCAAAACAATCATGATATAATATGATAACATGGTATCTCGCTAGCCCTTTCTGAGACCGCAAAACATAAATGCAGTCATGCTCACATCCAACATTAACTAGGCTCAATGCATAAAAATGACAATAGTGCTATCAAGACTGGCGCTTTAATGAGAAGGTGATGACTCAATAATAAAAGTAAATAGAAAGGCCCTTCGCAAAGGGAAGCAGAGATTTGCAGAGGTGCCAAAGCTCAAGGTTTAATATAGAGATGAATATATTTTGAGAGGTGTGCTTTTCCTATCAATGTTACAACAAAGTATTTCGATATCTTGGATGCTAAACACATTATCGAAAGTTCCCAAGCGGAAAGCTAAAGTTTACCCCCCCCCTCAACCATACAAACACAAGTCATGCATAGCCAAATTCACACGTGCCCTCCAAACAATCAACTTTCCGGGGGAGTTTGTTTTATTATAGTTTTCTTTATTTTTGATTATAGGACTGGTAATCCCAAATACCAGCCTCTCTCGTGCAATGGCAGGCGGATAAACGCCCATCTTGAGAATAACCCTCTTAGCATGGAAGATATTGACCGCCCCGTCGCTCCTTGAGCAATACGGGCACACAAAACAGATGTTTATTTGAATGATTCGAGGTGACACATTCAAATTTACTTGGAACGCTAGGGTAATACCGCACATAGGTAGACATGGTGGACTCATCTGGGACAACTTTGGTTTTAGGATTTTTGATGCACAAGCAGTATTCCCGCTTAGTACATGTGAATGCTAGCAAATAGATTGATGAGCGACCATCTACAGAGCGACAACGGTCATAATCATGCATTACGAATATTTAACATTGGATACGAGCAAGGTCAGGATACAAACACTCTTAACATAAATATCATGAAGGTTGCATTGGTTTCGAATTAACTACATGTTTGAGCATGTGCCAAGTCAAGCCACTTGAATTATTCAGAAGAGGATACCATGCTAACATACTACATCACAATCATTTTAGTGCATGTTGACACACAAGATAAATCATTATCCACTCCTAGCTACTTAAGCATGGTATGAGCAACTATAATCTATAATTTTCATCATAAACATGTTTACTCACAATATGCTGAATCGAGATCGAATGAGTTAAACATATTTACAAAAACAAAAAACAAAAAGAGTTCATACCAGCTTCCTTAACCACAATCATTTCATCAAATCATCATCATTATTACCTTTCACTTGCACGACCGAATGGTGTGAAAATAATAACAGGGCATGTGTGTCGTGGACTAATCTGGAATCTACAAAACCATGTATTCAAAGGAGAAGACGGGGTAATATTGGCTCTTTGTTAGATCCATAACATCGCATATGAGAGCCACTCAATAATTCTAGCATAGTCTTCTCCTAACGATGACTCAAAGAAATAAAATAACTTCACACAAACACATTGAAATGTTTTTGGAGTTTTTAGTTTTCCCAAAGAAAGCAAATTAACAAAGGAAGAACAAAAAGTGAGAAAAACTATTTACATTGAAGAGCTCCCAACAAGCAACAAAAGAGGAAAAGAGAAATATTTTTGGGTTTTCTTTTATTACTACGAACTAACTAAAGAAGAAAAACTGAAAAGAAATGAGAAATATTTCTTGATTTTTGAAGTTTTTCAAACACATAAAAAAATCAAAAAAAGAGCTGAATAATGGATATACAATGAAAGAGGATGAACACCGACAACTTGAATGAATGTGTGGTACATGAATCTAATGTCGGTGAGAAATACGTACACCTCCAAACTTAGGGTTTTGTCCTAACTTGGTCTATGGCCGCGGCTGGAAATACTAAAGTCGAGGTAAATACTGAGGCTTCTGAGGCTCCCAGTGACATACATGCTCTGGCTCAGATGTGGTGGGGGGCAGTGTCAAGCCCCAATAAATGTAAATATCCTTAGGCATAATAGTGTACCTGCGTCTGGAAAGATAGAACAAAGACTAAGCATTCAAAGTAATCTCCTCACAAGTACCCTGACTAAATACCAACTTATACCGGAAATATATGTCGCCACTTGCCAGAGTCAATAAAATTACCCCCAGCCATGCTATCATAATCATGATATTTGGTACTTAAAATCTCATCCTCCGCGTGTCTAATAAGAATCTCAAAATATCTAGCGAGGAGAGTGTCATATAATACCACCATAGATGACAACCTTGGAGCGGCTGGTGTGCAACCGCTGTGCAATAATAGCTCCCAAACTAAAGTTCAAGTAACCATAAAGTGCACTATGCAAGATAGCAAGATAGGGCGAGCTGAGTGTTCCGCTCTCCTCGTTACCAGTGACGCACTGATGACCCTCAAGTATAGGGGATCACTCGTAGTCCTTTCGATAAGTAAGAGTGTCGAACCCAACGAGGAGCAGAAGGAAATGACAAGCGGTTTTCATCAAGGTAATTTCTGCAAGCACTGAAATTGTAGGTAATAGGTAGTTTGATAGGAAGGTAATTGGTAACAAGCAAGTAACAGTAACAGTAAATAAAATGCAGCAAGGTAGCCCAATCCTTTTGTGGCAAATGACAGGCCAGAACAGTCTCTAGTATTAGGCAAAGTGTTCTTAAGAGTACACGGGAATTTTATCTAGTCACTTTTGTCATGTTTGTTTGATTTGTGTTTGCTACTTTGATAATTTGATATGTGGGTGGACCGGTGCTTGGGTGATTATCTTACTTGAACAACCTCCCCATTATGATTAACCCCCTCGCAAGCATCCGCAACTAGGAGAAAAGTATTAAGATAAAATCTAACCATAGCATTAAACGTTTGGATCCAAATCAGCCCCATATGAAGTAGTGCATAAACTAGGGTTTAAACTTATGTCACTCTAGCAACCCATCATCTAATAACTACTCCACAATGCATTCCCTCAGGCCCAAGGATGGTGAAGTGTCATGTAGTCGACGTTCACATGACACCACGAAGGGAATCACAACATACATATCATCAAAATATCAAACACATATCAATTTCACATGATTACTTGCAACATGACTTCTCCCGTGACCTCAAGAACAAAGGTAACTACTCACAAATAATATGCATGCTCAAGATCAGAGGGGTATTGAATAGCATAATGGATCTAAATATATAATATTCCACCAAATAAACCAGACAGTAATCAACTAGAAGATGTAATCAACACTACTAGGCACCCACAGGTACCAATCTGAGGTTCCGGTACAAAGATTGAACACAAGAGATGAACTAGGGTTTGACAGGAGTTGGTGTTGTTGAGGATGTTGATGAAGATTGGCCTCCCAAAGATGAGAGTGGTGTTGGTGATGACAATAGCTTTGATTTCCCCCTCCGGGAGGGAAGTTCCCCCGGCGGAATCGCTCCGCCAGAGGGCAAAAGTGCTCCTGCCCAAGTTCCGCCTCGAGACGGCGGCATTCCGTCCCGAAAGTCCTCTCGTTATTTTTCTAGGTCAAAAGACCTTATATACCAGAAGATGGGCACCGGAGGTGGGCCGTGCTAAACACAACCCACCACGGCGCGCCTGGGGGGCCTGGCCCGCCCTGGTGTCTTGTGCTCACCAGGGTTTCCCCCTCCGGTAGTTATTTGCTCCAATATTTATTATATAATCCAAAATAATTCTCCATAAATTATCAGCTTATTTGGAGATGTGCAGAATAGGTATCTTTGATGTGCTTTTTCAGGTCCAGAATTCCAGCTGCCGGTATTCTCCCTCTTTGTGTAAACCTTGCATATTATGAGAGAAAAGGCATTAGAATCACTCCCTAAGGCATTATTATTCAACAAAAAATTATAAATAACAGTAGGAAATCATGATCTGAAATGGACGTATCAACTCCCCCAAGCTTAGACCTCGCTTGTCCTCAAGCCAAAGCCGATATTGAAAAGCATGTCCACATGGCTTGACAGAGAGGTGTCGATAAAAACAAAATACGGACATAGTAGCATCATGCTTATTACTATAACAGAAACAAACTTTATCATAAATCTTATTTATATACTTTCATCATATAACTTCTCAAGAACAAGTAACAATTCATCACAACATAGAAGTATAAAGCATAAACCTTATTGAGAACCAACAACCTATGTTCTCAGCCAACTTTCACAACTACAATTCATAATATTTTTAGGAAGGGTCTCGTCTCGGAGCCTTTTGGCAAGTACACATACTCAACCATCATTTAGTCTTCTATGATTGCTAACACTCACAGCATACCCACGAGCAAAAAGTTTCAACCGGACACATAGAAATATAGGGGCTTATAGTTTCGCCTCCCAACGTACTCACCTCGAGGGTGATGTCAACAATAATAACTTATGCTCACTCACATCCAACCGAATATATGTGCCTAGATCTTTCCTCACCACATGATGCTTGCAAAAGAAAAAGTAAAAAGGAATAGGGAGGAATACTTTGACTCTTGCATAAAAGTAAATACATAAAAGTAAAGGATAGGCCCTTCGTAGAGGGAAGCAGAGGTTTTCATGCGCTTTTTGTTTTGTATGCCCAATCCCATAATGTAAAAGAACGTCACGCTATATTGGCCCCTATGATGGCAACCTTTATTATGCAGTCCGTCGCTTTTATTACTTTGGCATCATAAGTTCGTATAGCGCTCAATTTTCTCTTACACCAATTGATCAAAACACATTTAGAAGCAATTTTTATTGCCTTATTGCACCGATGACAACTTACTTGAAGGATCTTACTCGATCCGTTGGTAGGTATGGTGGACTCTCAAAACATGAATTTGGGTTTTGGGTTTTTGGATGCACAAGTAGTACCTCTACTTAGTGCGGAATTTTTGGCTAGCAAAGATATTGAGCAAGCACCACATGTTGAAGGATCTATGATAATATAACTTCTATGTGAAATTGAACAAACATAAATCATTACGTTGTCTTCATTGTCCAACGTCAATAATTTTGGCATATAATATTTAATGGGGGCTCACAATCATAAAAGATGTCCAAGATAGTGTATTTGCATGTGAATCTTCTCTTCCCTTATTAATTCTTTCATGAATTGCATCATTGACCAATCCTATGTTTGTCAATCTCCAATAAATTTTACCACTTATACCTTTCCTTAGGTGATGTCATTACTTACCATAAGATTAGCATATGATTCTTTTCATTTGTTTCTGTTTCCCTTTATTTTGATTGCAACAAGAAAAATAAAGAAGCAAAAGCTCAAACTAAACTTTATTATATAACTCGCACTCGATGACATTGATAGATAGATCACGAAACTAACACACGAAAATAGATCATACTAAACATTTATTCAACTAAATAAAGAAAAAGCTAAAGATTGAACTAAAATAGGTAAAGGTGAATAAAACTGATGGTGATACGATACCGGGGCACCTCCCCCAAGCTTGGCTCAAGCCAAGGGGAGTGCCCATACCCGTGTGCTCAAGTCTCCTTTGGTGGTTGTGATGAAGTAGGTGGTGGTGATGAAGTGTCACACTTCAGACTCAATAGGTACTCCGCTTTGCGGATGACTCTCCGAAGGGTGATGACGTGCTCCTCTCTCTTCAGCTCCATCTTCATTAGACAGACATCTTCTTCTACGTTATTGGAGGACGGAGAAGACATGATGCCTGGCTTGGTAGATCTGATAGGAAAATAGCACGAAACAAGAACAGAGGATTTTTCTGCGATGCGATGGTCCAAACAGTCGGGGGTATATATAGAGAATTTTTATTCTTGGGAAGCAAGAATATGGAAGGAAAACGGAGTCGGGAACATGTATGAGGTGGGCACAACCCACCAGGTCACGCCTAGCAGGGCTGTCGCGCCCTGGTGTATCATGCTCACCTTGGTTGCTTTCTTGTTTATTTCTTATTTTCCTAATTTTTGTAATATTCCAAAACTGACAGAAAATATTTTTGCGGATTTTTCGGAGTCCGTTTACTTATCGTATTACGTACCTCCTATTTTTTAGAATTCTGGAGTGTTCCGGAAGGTTTCTTTTATGTGTTCCTCCGGTGTCATGGTTTGGATAACATTGCTTTCAACATTAATAGGCGTACCTGAGATATAGTGTTTAATTCTTTGTCCATTGACCAACTTTGGGTTAGTACCTTCGGCATTATTGATCTTGATAGCTCCAGAACGATAAACCTCTTCGATAATATATGGTCCCTCCCATTTGGAGAGAAGCTTATTCACAGTTTTTTGTAATATTAATTTGGCATTATTCACAGTTTTTTGTAATATCAATTTTATTTCTCTATTGCTAAGTTCAACTTGACCACTAGATTGAGGATGATAGGGTGATGCAATTCTATGGTTAACATCATATTTAGCAAGCATCTTCTGGAAAGCACCATCGATAAAGTGTGAACCACCATCAGTCATTAAATATATAGGGACTCCAAACCTCGGGCAGATAACTTCTTTAAGCATTTTAATGGAGGTGTTGTGATCAACACTACTAGTTGGAATAGCTTCTACCCACTTAGAGACATAATCAAAAGCAACCAAAATAATAGTGTACCCGTTAGAGGAAGGAAAAGGTCCCATATAATCAAAAGCCCAAACATCAAATGGTTCAACAACAAGTGAATAATTCATAGGCATTTCCTGACGCTTACCGATATTACCAATTCTTTGACATTCATCACAAGACAAGACAAACTTACGGGCATCCTTGAAGAGAGTAGGCCAATAAAAACCAGATTGCAATACCTTGTGAGCAGTTTTATCTCCCGCATGATGTCCTCCATAAGCTTCAGTATGACATTTCCGTAGGATTTGTTCCTATTCATGCTCAGGTACACAACGTCTAATAATACCATCTACTCCTTCTTTATAAAGATGTGGGTCATCCCAAAAGTAATGTCTTAAATCATAGAAGAATTTTTTATTTTGTTGGTATGTCAAGCTAGGTGGTATATATTTAGCGACAATGTAGTTAGCATAATCAGCATACCAAGGAGTGTTTTGAGAAACATTTATTACAGCTAACTGTTCATCAGGAAAACTATCATCAACAGGTAGTGGGTCATCAAGAATATTTTCTAACCTAGACAAGTTATCAGCTACGGGGTTCTCAGCAACCTTCCTATCAACAATATGTAAGTCAAATTCTTGAAGCAAGAGAACCCACCTAATGAGTCTAGGTTTAGCATCTTTCTTTTCCATAAGATATTTTATAGTAGCATGATCGGTGTCAACAATGACTTTGGAATCAACAATGTAGGATCTAAATTTATCACAAGCAAACACAACTACTAAAAATTCTTTTTCACTAGTAGCATAATTTGGTTGGGCACTGTCTAGAGTTTTGCTAGCATAATGGATAACATTCAATTTCTTATCAACCCTTTGTCCTAGAACAGCGCCAACAACATAATCACTAGCATCACACATAATTTCAAAAGGTAAGTTCCAATCAGGTGGTTGAACGATAGGTGCAGAAGTTAAGGCTTTCTTGAGTGTTTCAAAGGCTTCTACACAATCATCATAAAAAACGAAAGGTATATCCTTTTGCAAAAGATAAGTAAGAGGCATAGAAATTTTTTAGAAGTCTTTAATGAACCTCCTATAGAAACCAGCATGACCAAGGAAACTTCAAATACCTTTAATATCTTTGGGACATGGCATTTTCTCAATTGCATCAACTTTAGCTTTATCCACCTCAATACCTCGTTCAGATATTTTATGCCCCAAGACAATACCTTCAATAACCATAAAGTGGCACTTCTCCCAATTCAAGACAAGATTAGTTTGTTCACATCTCTGCAAAACTCGATCAAGGTTGCTTAAGCAATCATCAAAAGAAGTTCCGTAAACGGAGAAATCATCCATGAAAACCTCCACAATCTTTTCACAAAAATCAGAGAATATAGCAGTCATACATCTTTGAAAGGTAGCAGGTGCATTGCATAAACCAAAAGGCATACGTCTATAAGCATAAGTTCCAAAAGGACTGGTAAAGGTGGGTTTCTCTTGATCAGATTGTGGTACACGTATTTGAGAGAAACCAGAATATCCATCCGGAAAACAAAAGTGTGTGTGCTTAGATAATCTTTCTAGCATTTGATCAATGAAGGGCAGAGGGTAATGATCCTTTCTAGTAGCCTTGTTTAATTTTCTAAAATCAATTTCCATTCTATAGCCAGTGACAATTCTTTGTGTAATGAGTTCATTTTTATCATTAGGAACAACGGCAATACCTCCTTTCTTAGGGACACAATGAACGGGGCTTACCCATCTACTATCTTCTATGGGATAGATTATACCTGCTTCCAGAAGCTTTAATATTTTAGTTCTTACCACTTCTTTCATCTTAGGATTCAATCGCCGTTGGTGATCAACAACGGGTTTAGCATCAGGTTCCGTATTAATCTTGTGCTGACATAGAGTGGGACTAAAGCCCTTAAGATCATCAAGAGTATATCCAATAGCAGCCCGGTGCTTCCTCAGAATTTTTAATAATCTTTCTTCTTCATGTTCTGAAAGGTTAGGACTAATAATAACATGATATATCTTTTTCTCATCAAGATAAGCATACTTCAAAGTATCAGGCAATTGCTTTAATTCAAACATAGGATCACCTTTAGGTGGAGGAGGACCTCGAAGGGTTTCAATAGGCAAATTGTGTTTTAGCAGAGGCTGTTGTTCAAAGAAATTTTTATCTATTTCATTTCTTTCACGCAATTGAATATCATTTTCATGGTCAAGCAAATATTGTTCTAGTGGATCGGTAGGAGCCACGACAATAGAAGCAAGACCAATTATTTCATCCTTACTAGATACTTCTCTATCACGAGGTTGTCTACTAAAATTGGAAAAAATATACTCATGAGACACACCACCTAAACTAACACCGACAGTTTGTTTTTCACAATCTATCTTAGCATTGACAGTGCTCAAGAAAGGTCTACCAAAGATAATGGGACAACAGTCATCTTGTGGGGAACCAAGAACTAGAAAATCAGTAGGATATTTTACTTTCCCACACAAGACTTCAACATCTCTAACAATCCCAAGTGATGTGATGGTGTCTCTATTAGCAAGTTTAATAGTAACATCAATGTTTTCTATTTCAGCGGGTGCTATATCATTCATAATTTCTTGGTATAAGGTAAAAGGAATAGCACTCACACTAGCACCCAAATCACATAAAACATGATAGCAATGATCTCCTATTTTGACTTAGACAACATGCATGCCCACTACGGGTCTATGTTTATCTTTTTCATCAGGTTAGGCGATTCTACCAGCTTCATCACAGAAGTAGATAACATGCCCATCAATATTTTATACCAAGAGATCTTTAACCATAGCAATACTAGGTTCCACTTTGATTTGCTCAGGAGGCTTAGGTGCTCTAATATTACTCTTGCGAATCACAGTTGATACCTTAGCGTGTTCCTTTATCCTAACAGGGAAAAGTGGGTTTTCAATATAAGCGGTAGGCACAACTGGATAAACATTGTAAATGATGATTCCATCTTTAGCTTTTACCGGTTCTTTAATTTCTTCTTTAATAGGGGGATGATATTTAAACCACTTCTCCTTAGGGAGATCAACATGAGTAGCAAATGCTTCACAGAAAGAGGCTACTATCTCAGAGTCAAGTCCATATTTGGTGCTAAACTTGTGAAAAACATTGGTATTCATAAAAGATTTAACACTGTCAAACTTAAGCTTTATACCTGACTCATTACCTTCGTCGGGTTCCCAATCTTCATAATTGCGTTTAATTCTTCCTAAGAGATCCCACTTGAATTTAATAGTCTTCTTCATAAAAGAACATGCACAAAGAGTATCGAGCATGGATTGATCATTATGAGAAAGCCGAGCATAAAAATTCTAAATAATAACTTCTCTCAGGATATCATGATTGGGGCATGAATATAACATTGACTTAGGCCTCCCCCAAGCTAGAGCGATGCTTTCTCCTTCACGAGGCCAAAAATTATATATATAATTCCGATCACGATGAACTAGATGCATGGGATAAAACTTTTGATGGAATTCCAATTGCAATCGATTCCAGTTCCATGATCCAATATCATCACATAGTCTATACCATGTCAATGCTTTTCCCTTCGAAGATAAGGGGAAAACCTTCTTCTTAGCTTCATCTCCGGATAAACCTGAAGCTTAAATAATCCACAAATTTCATTCACATATAATAGGTGCATATCAGGATATTCAGTTCCATCTCCTGCATAAGGTTTAGCAAGCAGTTGTTCTACTATACCCAAAGGAATTTCATAACCAATATTTTCAGTAGGTCGAGGGGAAACTAATTGTGGTTCCGGTCGAGGTGAAGATACCCCGAACAAACCCCTCAAAGGATTGTTTTCCATAGTAGCAAGTGACAATGAATTTCAGCACGTAGTATAAGTTTTTCCTTACCGATTTCCACTTACCAAGGGCGCTTCACTCCCCGGCAACGGCGCCAGAAAAGAGTCTTGATGAGCCACAAGTATAGGGGATCAATCATAGTCCTTTTGATAAGTAAGAGTGTCGTACCCAACGAGGAGCAGAAGGAAATGACAAGCGGTTTTCAGCAAGGTAATTTCTGCAAGCACTGAAATTGTAGGTAATAGGTAGTTTGATAGCAAGGTAATTGGTAACAAGCAAGTAACGGTAATGGTAAATAAAGTGCAGCAAGGTATCCCTATACTTTTGTGGCAAAGGACAGGCCAGAACAGTCTCTAGTAATTGGCAAAGTGTTCTTGAGGGTACACGGGAATTTCATCTAGTCACTTTTGTCATGTTGGTTTGATTTGTGTTCGCTACTTTGATAATTTGATATGTGGGTGGACCGGCGCTTGGGTGCTGTTCTTACTTGAACAACCTCCCCCTTATGAGTAACCCACTCGCAAGCATCCGCAAGTACGAGAAAAGTATTAAGATAAAATCTAACCATAGCATTAAACGTTTGGATCCAAATCAGCCCCTTACGAAGTAGCGCATAAACTAGGGTTTAAGCTTCTGTCACTCTAGCAACCCATCATCTAATAACTAATCCACAATGCATTCCCATAGGCCCAAGGATGGTGAAGTGTCATGTAGACGACGTTCACATGACACCACTAAGGGAATCACAACATACATATCATCAAAATATCGAACACATATCAAATTCACATGATTACTTGCAGCATGACTTCTCCCATGACCTTAAGAACAAAGGTAACTACTCACAAATAATATTCATGCTCAAGATCAGAGGGGTATCACTACTGGAATCAGGGACTTTGCCATCTGCCAGCTCTTTGCCGTCTGCTGGCAGATGGCAAAGAGGATATTTGCCGTCTGCTTTTATAAAGCAGACGGCGAAGAACATGCTGATGGCAAAGAGGCTCTTTGCCATCCGCACTTCTTTGCCGTCTGCTGGCAGACGACAAAGAGTTCTTTGCCATCTGCCAGCAGACGGCAAAGAACAAAGTGGGCCCCACTTGGTACTGCACTTGCCAGGTTACACGGGCCACTTCTTTGCCGTCTGCTGGCAGACGGCAAAGAGAGGTGAGGGGGCCCCACAGTGTAACGGCGGGGACGGGCTAACGGCCCCCCTCTTTGCCGTCTGCTGGCAGACGGCAAAGAACTTTGCCGTCTGCCAGCAGACGGCAAAGAGGGGGCTTAATTTTTGCCATCCCCCCGCGCCTCCCGCCTCTCTCTCTTTCTCTCACCTCTCTCTCTCTCTCACACCCGCGCCCGTTCCCCTCTCTCACCGCCGCCGCCGCCCCCTCCCCGCCCTCTCGCCGCCCCCTCCCCGCCCTCTCGCCGCCGCCCCCTCCCCCCCTCTCTCACCGCCGCCGCCGCCCCCTCCCTGCCCTCCACCACCGCCTGCCCCCCTCCCCGTGGCGCACCTCCACCACTGCGGGGCCGCCCCCAACTCACGGCCCTCCTGCCGCCGCCGCCCCCTCCCCGGCGGCCTCCTCTCCTCGCCGCCGGCCTCCTCTCCTCGCCGCCGGCCGCCCTGCCCCCTGCCCCTCTCTGGTGAGCTTCCCCTGCCCCCCTTTTAATTTTTTTTTCTGTTTTTCTAATTAGATTTTTAGTTTTCTGTTTTTAGATGTTTTGCAAATAGTTGTTTAGGTGTTTGGGTAAATAGGAAAAAATATTTAGACATTTAGGTAGAAAAAAAACCTAGAAGAAAAAAAAGAAGAAAAGAAGATGAAAAAAAGGAAAAATAAAAAAGAAAAAGAACAGAAAATAATAATAAGAAGAAGAAACAGAAGAAGAGGAGGAGGAGAAGAAAAAAGAAGAAGAAGAAGAAGAAAAAAAGAGGAGAGGAGGAGAAGAAGAAGAGTAAAAAAGGAAAGGAAGAAGAAGAAGAGGAGGAGGAGAAGAAGAAAAAAAAAGAAGAGGAAGAAGAAGAAGAAAAAAGAGGAGAGGAGGACAAGAAGAAGAGGAAAAAGGAAAGGAGGAAGAAGAAGAAGAAGAAGGAAAAAAAAGGAAGAAAAGGAAGAAAAGAAAGAAGAGGAAGAAGAAGAAAAGAAAAAAAGAGAAAAAACCCCGACCCCGACACGGCACCTCGACCCCGACCCGACAACCCGACCCCGACCCGACACCCCGACCTCGATCCCGACCCCGATATGGCACCCCGACCCCGACCCGACAACCCGACCCCGACCCGACACCCCGACCCCGACCCCGACCCCGGCACGGCACCCCGACCCCGACCCCGACCCGACACCCCGACACCGACAAGGCACCCCGACCCCGACCCGACACCCCGACCCCGACACGGCACCCCGACCCCGACACCCCTGACACCGCGACACCACGACACCCAGACACGACACTCCCCGACACCCCGACCCCGACCCCGACCCCGACACCCCTGACACCCCGACACCACGACACCCAGACACGACACCCCCGGACACCCCGACCCCGACACGACACCCCGACACCCCGACACCACGACACCCCGACACCACGCCACCCAGACACGACACCCCCGACCCCCGACACCTCTTCGGCCTCCTGTTGACCGAAAAGGTGCTCTTCGGCCTTCCAGAGGCCGATGGGGTCATATATTTGTGAATTATGAGTTAGGAAGTACATTTCCCGATTTTGTTAAGAAAAACATCATATATATTTGTGTTGATCGGGTGGATTTAAATGTGCAGTTCTTTCGGGGCTGCGAGGGTCTGGTGTTCGACGACCTCCCCGTGCGTTCGACGAGCTCCGCCCCTGCATTCGTGGGTGAGCACAAATGACATCTCCTCCTCCCCCCTTCATTTGCTCTGTTCCGGTCTTCGTGCCGATGAAACTTGCTAGCTATAGGTGTCAATCATCAGTATGCGTGACCACTATGCGTCTCCCGTTCGAAAGGGTTACATCTATAAATATGCATGCATTTGCATATTTATAACCGTGATTCTTTCGAATTGTCCAACGTTATCCATGGACAGCCCGAGTATGTGTAGATTGGGTTCGTTTTCCCATATGCTCTGCTCCGGATCCGATGCAGAATTTCGTCAGTGCCTCCCTGTTGTTCTTCGGGTACACATCCTCTCTGCTTATTGCTGAGACGTGTATCAGGAGAATAGCGGGGAGGTGCTGCCGAAATTTTGCGTCGGATCCGGAGCAGAGCATGGGAAAACGAACCCAATCTACACATACTCGGGTGGGATTAGGACCTATCTTTACCTACTAGCGTCTAGGTTGCATGGACGTAATAAAACTGACAAACTCTATTAACTGATGAATATGGTTTGCTGAATTATGTATATATTTCTTGTGTGTCCAGTAGCTAGGCAAGATGAGTGATCGTGCGTGGATGTACACCGGTCACACTAGTCAGAAAGACATGACCCATGAATGGCTAAGAAAAACCAAGGGGTTTGTGAGAGCCGCATTTGCAAATGGACAGGAAACAAACTGGTGCCCCTGTGTCGACTGCGACAACTTTCATAAGAAGTCCGAGTTTGAAATGATCAAACACCTGCAGAAGTTGGGTTTTACGCCTGATTATACGGTCTGGACATTTCATGGTGAGTCTGCCCAATGTGCCAGAGCTGAGGAGGGCCGTCGTCGCACCGACGAGCATGGTACCGGGATGGAAGACATGGTGGAAGACTTTGATGATGCTCGGGATTCGGACGATGAGATGGAGGAATCTGCAAAAGCCTTCAATGATATGTTGGAGTCTTCAAAACGTCCTCTCCACGAGCACACTGAGCTTTGTCACCTGGATGCCATCGCACAAGTAATGGCTCTGAAGGCTCAATTCAACTTGGGCAGAGAATGCTACGACGCGTTGATGACACTATTTGGACGCTTTCTACCCAAAGGCCATGTAATGCCTGCAAACCTGTACCAGTCGGACAAAATCCTCCGTGCACTTAAGATGCCCTATGAGAAGATAGATGCCTGTGAGAAAGGATGTGCCTTATTTAGGCTTGAGTATGCGGACTTGAAGTATTGTCCCGTTTGCCAGTCTTCCAGGTATGTTGAGGTAGACAACGGTATGGGTGAGAAGAGTCAGACAAAAATCCCAGTTAATGTTCTTTGGTATATGCCAATCATACCAAGACTTCAACGTCTTTTCATGGTCGAAGAGACGGCCAGACAGATGACATGGCACAAATTGGGCAAAAGAACCGAACTAGATGCAGATGGGGAGCCGATGTTGGTACACACATCGGACGCTTTTGCGTGGAAGCGCTTCGATGCAATACATCATGCTAAAGCGGCAGATCCAAGGCATCCTCGAATCGCCATAAGCACGGATGGGTTCAATGTGTTTGGTATGATGGCAGCTCAATACAGTTGTTGGCCTATATTTGTCATTCCACTCAATCTCCCCCCCGGACAGATTATGCAAAGAAAGAACATTTTCCTGACGTTGATAATTCTGGGGCCCAACTATCCGGGGAAGAATATGAATGTGTACATGCAGCCGCTTAAGGATGAACTGCAAGAAGCTTGGGATAATGGGATCAAGACATACGACGCCGCTACAAAAAAAACTTCCTAATGCGTGCGTGGTACATGTACTCGATGCATGACTTGCCGGCGTATGCGCTATTCGTTGGCTGGTGTGTGAATGGAAGGTTCCCGTGCCCGACATGCAAGGCAGCTCTTGAGTTTCGTCGGCTGCAGGCGGGTGGCAAGTTTTCTTGCTTTGACATGCATAGACAGTTCCTGGATCCTCGCCATAAGTTCAGAAAAGACAAGAAGAACTTCATCAAAGGTAGAGTTGTCAAAAACTCTGCACCACCTGCGTTGACAGGCCAACAGACCCTGGATCAGTTCAACTCTCTCGAGCAGGATCCGGAGCGTCCAGGGTATTTCAAGGGGTATAATTCCGAACACGCCTGGACTCACAAGACATGCTTGTGGGATCTGCCTTACTTCAAAGACCTCCTTTGCCCACACAACATCGACGTGATGCACACTGAAAAGAATGTCGGCGAGGCCCTCTTTGATACATTGTTCGGCATAGAGGGGAAAACAAAGGATAATCCTAAGGCTAGAGTTGATCAGGAGGCTCTATGTGATAGACCGCTACAAAATATGCAACAACCGAAAGGAAAGCAGAACTGGACGAAGCCAAAGGCATGGTTCAATCTTGGAAGGCCAGCTATGAGGGAAATTATCCTGTGGGTGAAAAAGGAGTTGATGTTCCCCGATGGGTATGCAGCGAATCTAAAGAGGGGAGCGAGCCTTGAAAAATTGAAAATATTTGGTCTCAAGAGTCATGATTGGCACATATGGCTTGAGCGGGTAATGCCGGTGATGTTGCGTGGCTTTATCCCTGAGGATGAATGGCTAGTACTGGCAGAGCTGAGCTATTTCTTCCGTGTTCTTTGTGCGAAAGAACTATCGCCTGGCTTGCTAGAAGAACTGGAAGAGTTGGTGCCGGAGTTGATCTGCCAGTTAGAGAAGATCTTTCCACCGGGCTTCTTTAATCCAATGCAGCATTTGATTTTGCATCTCCCGACCGAGGCACGATTGGGGGGGCCCGTGCAGAATCGTTGGTGCTACGCAACTGAGAGGATGCAGAAGACGCTTCGAGAAAAATGTAAAAATAAACGTCGAATTGAAGCATCGATGGCCGAGGCATTCATTACCGAGGAGGCGGCAAACTTCGTGACAGCACACTACGAAGCCAAAAATCGTCATTTGCATAATCCGAAGCCTCGGTACAATGCTGGCGACCCTAAAAAGGGTGGATCCAACCTCAGCCTATTCAAAGGGAAGCTCGCACCAGCCGGTGCTTATACTTCCTTATCGCTGGATGTCGACGAATGGCGGACCATTACGTTGTATATCTTGAACAACCTAACAGAAGTGCGGCCGTACATCGAGTAAGTTCTCGGTACATTGTTTCGCATCCTCTAATTCCTTTGAACTGCTCTTATTCCCGGATATTTGATACAGTCGATACGTCGCCAAATTATCGTATGGAGCGGTGATCCAAAAGGATTCCGTCGAAGAGTATGAGCTTCTGGCAATGCATGGAGGCGGCTATCCCGGTTTCATCTCTTGGTTCAAACAAACAATAATTTCCATTAGACCATTTCATTTCTTCGTCTAATTTCCGGCTAATGCAACAATCCTTTCGTATTAAACTTGTAGGCTAGTTCAGAGTCTATGGACGCCGAATTGAGACAAGTCGCTAATGGTTTTGACTATAAGGTCCGTTCATTTGACAAATACGACATCAACGGGTATCGCTTTCGTACCTATGGCAAAGAGCTATCTATGGCCGACCGAAACTCTACAAATTGTTGTGTCTCTGCTATCGGCGAAGGAGGTACCAAGTATTATGGAAGAGTTGAAGCAATTTATGAACTTCTATTCTATGGTGCAAACCCACCGAAAGTCGTAGTCTTCAAATGTTATTGGTTCCAGCCGAAGGAGACTAGAAGGACTCATGAACATCTAGGGCTAGTCGAAATCAAACAAAGCACCCATTTGGATGTTCCCGATGTCTATATTACGGCTCAACAGCCAACCCAAGTTTTCTATCTACCGTGGGCCTGCCAAAGTGATCCAAATCTCAAAGGTTGGGATGTCGTTTATGAAGTGCCGCCACATGTTAGACCACCTCCCCCCAATGAAGAGGATTATGAACCTCACATTAACCCAGACACATATGAAGGAGAATTCTTCCAAGAAACACGTCTTTCCAAAAAACATTTCAAGAACCGCTCTACTTCACCTCTGAACATTGAAGTAGACAGCGGCAGTGAATCCGAGCCTGAACCGGAACAAGAAGAGCCGGAACAAGAAGAGGTTACTGTTGCGGATGACCTGTCAATGCTTGACCGATTACGTACAGGAGGCCTTCCACATGTTGATGCATTTATTGATGATGATGATGAGCACGTCATTACTGATAGTGATGATGATGATGCATTTATTGACCCCGAAGCATATATAGACGATGATGATGCATTTATTAATGATGACGATGAAGATTAATATTATAGTTCATGTCAGGTATTCAATTATTATTATGTACATATATATTATTAATTGGTTCATGTTAGGTATTCAATTTTTTATTATGTTCATGATGATGATACACTTAAATTATATTCATGTCAGGTATTCATTTTTTTAATGTTGTACTAACTTCGTTTACTCTTTGTCATTGCAGGTGTTGACAGATGGTGGGCGCGGGTCGAGAGCGCTCCGAGGCTCCTTCCTCGGCGCGTGGTGGGAGGGGTACTTCCATCCCACCCCACCACCTCTGGAGAGCGCTGGATCTCAGTATGCAGACACCGGCGGGCGCTTCTTCTTCGACCGGGAGAGGTCGGGGGGGGGGGGGGGGGAAGAAGGTTGGTAGAGGTGGACGTGGCGGCGGGAGAGGTAGGAAGGCTGCTACTACGCCTTCTCGCCGCCACCCCCAGCTGATTCACCCGACCACATGAGTGCTCCGTCTGAGATGGAGCAGCCTGAGGTGCAGCCGTCTCGGACTCCGGTCCACGAGCCTCAGGCCGATGAGCCTACGACAGACGAGGCTACGACAGACGCGCCTACGGCCGACGAGCCTGGGGCCGACGAGCATCGGGCCGCCGAGCCTTCGTCCCACGAGACTGGGGATCACGCTGAGTCGCAGCAGAACCCAGGTGCGGGCTCGTCGAGTGGCCATGCTGTGGGTGGCTATAGTTCTGATAGCTATAGCGAGAGTGAGTGGGTTGAGGGGCGCAAAGTCTACCAGCGTGGTGGTACAAAGCTCCCGCCCACCCCGGCGACCCCCGACCAGTGGTGGTTGATTGCGCCGCAGGGGGAGAAGTAAGTGCATTTACTCTTTTTTAACCTTTTGTCTTCACGTTTCTTCGAATATCTAATGCGTTGGCCTTGTCATACTGCAGGTCTTGGACACACAGGCCTGGTTGCCGCAAGCCCAACAGTGTCCTTGGCGTGATTTGTCGCCAGAGCTTCCCGGGGTGGGTCACGTTACCCGGTGAGGGCCGGGTTCCAGAGCTAGGAATGACCTGGGAGAACTAGTTGGCTGCTCCGGCCCCACTGGGGCATAGGATCGGCGATGTCGAGTGCCACACGGTCGCTGACATTGTGATCCAGACGTTTTGGGTAATTTCTCCTTTGCCGTCTACGTTGTGTTTTCTTCTTTGATTGGCAACCCTAGTGATTGTACTAATCCGTGTTTTCTTGTTTGATTGCAAACCTTCTACAGGTGTGCTGAGGGACAGGAGGAGGCCGCGGCTCGGGTTATCGACAACAAGTGCAGGCGCCTACTTCAAAACTTTCGGCACGAGGCTCGGACGCAGGCTATTCGAGACTACTACGCCTCGACTGGTATTCGGAGGAAAAAAGAGAAGTGCCGCCTCAACTATCTGAGTAAGGAGAAGTACATGAAGGTAATTACCTATTCTTAAGGCCTTGTACTTAGTTCCTTGAGTTGATTCGTATGCGTAGCGCTCAAATTTCTCTTGCTTAACTTAGGTGCCCCCGAGATGGTGTGCAGATAGGATGGACTGTTGGGAGGCGTTGGTGGATGAGTGGTGCACTCCCCAATGGCGCAACGTCCATGACGGTGCAAAGGAGAAGCGTGCCCAAATGAAAGGTGTCCCACACCATCTAGGCAGTGTCAACCTACGTGGGTTCGGGGAAAACTGGGTATGTGGTTTGCTTCATGATTCATGCAAATTCATTCTTCATGCTAGCTTGAGCCCTTAACTAATACTCTGTTCCTCTCTTTTAGGCGCGGCACAACAAGGCTCCAGTGCCAGAGCTGTTCGACCTCTATGCCATGTCCAATACTGCCTCGTACAAGAAGGCCAAGGCATTCTCTGAGTCTGACCTCGATGATCCAGAGAAATTCAGCAACCGCGCCTCCCACAACAAGCTTGTGAGGTACAGAGACGAGGGGAAGGCGAGGAAAGGGCCGGAGTTTAACCCGAGCCAGCAACCTCTTGATCCAGAGCTGGTGATGATATCTGGTGGCGGGAGGCACCATGGCTTGTTAGCCATTGGGGATGGACTGATACGTTGTACTAGCACTCTCCCGCAGATCAAGAAGCGCCAGACCAGCTCCGATCCTGAGATAAGGCCTTGTGCACGGCCAATGGAGCTCGAATTC